>JAXCMG010000059.1:3387048-3414088 GCA_034642415.1 Podarcis siculus
ATAATAATAATAATAATAATAATAATAATAATAATAATAATAATAATTTATTATTTATACCCCGCCCATCTGGCTGAGTTTCCCCAGCCACTCTGGGCGGCTCCCAATCAAGTATTAAAAACAATACAGCGTTAAATATTAAAAACTTCCCTGAACATGCAAAACACCTGCTCTCCCAACCCAACTGAGGGCCTTCCCTATAGACCCGTGGGGCTGCATGGCAAGGGGGCATAAGAGAGACGGGAGGAAAGCCACATTAAGGTCTTTTCCACCCCACCTGAGTAGGTAAGCTACAGTCACGTGGAGGTGCTGGGAAAACATCGAGCCACGGAGCCATAATTGGAGAAGTCAAAGAACAGCCGTACATGCAAATCAAAAGGAGCCACAGCCAGAATGGGACAACTTCTGCTAGCGAGTTTGCCTTCTTCTGCCCCCACCGCAGTCAGGGGCTAATTGAACTTCTGGTCGGTGGCTCCGTTTGATGCTGTGCAGAGAAGACTCAGGTACCCAATTTGAGAAGGAAGGTTTCCTGCGAGCGAGTCTTCTTATTAGCACAATAAAGCGTCCTGTTTCAAGCCGCTCATTATTTTCCACCAGGTCCCCCCCATACCCCACCCCCCTCCGCACAATGGAAGTCCACACACCCTTCAAGATGCAGGAATCTTCCTCTCTCGGGAGAGGGAGCCGGCTTCTAACACTCCCCCCCCCGCCCTTGGGGTGATGGGGGGGGAGAGAAGGCTTTCTTCACTTCACGTAGAATAAAGCTCATTTCTCCTCACCCCCTCCACCTCTCTTCCCGGAGAGCTTCGCGCAGCGTCGGACGCAGAGGCTACCTTCAAAGCAATTCCAAAGGGAGAGATGGAAAAGGGGGTTCTGAGGGAAGTTGGGGGGTTCTGCATTCATAGCAAGAGGGGGGAATAATAGGCTTGCCGTTGCAGCGCTTTGCAATCGTACGAGCAATTTTTGCAATTCCAGTATTAGGTAGAAATTACCTTGCAAGGGATATTGAGGGACAAATAACGATACAAGTTCCATGGGCCAGGATCTGAATTGGTTTTAGGATAGTTTTCTTCTAATGACAGCAAAAGTGACCACCATTAGGATGGATGAAGCCCCTGTGTAACGGTTTTTTATTATTATTACTGTGGTACCTCAGGTTACATACGCTTCAGGTTACATACGCTTCAGGTTACATATGCTTCAGGTTACAGACTCCGCTAACCCAGAAATATTACCTCAGGTTAAGAACTTTGCTTCAGGATGAGAAAAGAAGTCGTGCAGCAGCAGGAGGCCCCATTAGCTAAAGTGGTGCTTCAGGTTAAGAACAGTTTCAGGTTAAGAACGGACCTCCAGAACGAATTAAGTACTTAACCGGAGGTACCACTGTATTATTAATTATTATTATTATTATTATTATTTACTATTTATAACCCGCCTTTTTACCAGAACAGGACTCAAGGCAGCTTATGCAAATTAAAGGTAAGCAGATAAAATACGAAGAGCTAAAATCATATAGAGTGGTACCTCGGGTTAAGTATGTTCTCTCGGCACCCAAACCACCCGTCACTCTTACCCGGCTCAGGAGATCTCCCTGCAGAAGCGTCTGCTGCAGCGCCCCCGGGGCCACCGTTTCCAGTTGCAGGACGTGGCAGAGCTCTGTCAGCTCCTCGTGGCCCAGGGAGCCAGTGCCGGTGACGTCAAAGCTGTCAAAGAGCTCTTTGAGGCGGGCTTCAGACTGGTCCTGCTCAGCTTCATCCATCCCATAGCCCACTGCGCTCAACTGTCGAAGGGAGAGAGAAGAACAAGAGTTAGTTAGAGAGAGAAGAACAAGAGTTAGTTACTCTTGCAAGGACTCCAGAGATGTTGACTCCAGAGATGTTGAAGCTAATGCATTTCTCTCTCTTGCAACCAGAGTTTTGTTGAGACGTAACACCAAACCAATGGGACGTGGGTGGCGCTGTGGGTTAAACCACAGAGCCTAGGACTTGCCGATCAGAAGGTCGGAGGTTCGAATCCCCGCGACGGGGTGAGCTCCCGTTGCTCGGTCCCTGCTCCTGCCAACCTAGCAGTTTGAAGGCACGTCAAAGTGCAAGTAGAAAAATAGGTACCGCTCCGGTGGGAAGGTAAACAGCATTTCCGTGTGCTGCTCTGGTTCGCCAGAAGCGGCTTAGTCATGCTGGCCACATGACCCGGAAGCTGTACACCGGCTCCCTCGGCCAATAAAGCGAGATGAGCACCGCAACCCCAGAGTCGGCCACGACTGGACCTAATGGTCAGGGGTCCCTTTACCTTTTAACACCCAACCATGGTTTGCCCTAACTGCAGTTTGTACGCCCAGCCATGTGTTCCAGGTGTAGAAGCAGACTGCAGTTTCTGGGGTTCCCCCTCCTCACTTTGCCCAAGAATTCCAGCAAACCATCCTCGACAGTGATCGTAGTTTGCCAGTTCAGATGAGACACCAAACAACAGGTTTGCAAACTGTGGTTTCCGGTCCACTCCCAGAAACTGTCCTTGTAAACCCCAGATCCACATTATATCTGAACCATCTCATAGCCTCCAGAGGCAGTTTTGGCAGATATACATTTATCCCTTCCAACTCTGGGATTCTACAGGGCGGGATTCTCAATGGCGGGTCCAGCTTTAATTGCCTTCCAGCCAGGCACCGACTCTGCCTCCATCTATTGCCAGGCTTATCTGAATTGCAGAACGGCTGGCCTCCTCTGGCAAAGGGATCCCTCCATTGTGCAGTTCAGCTCCAGAAAAAAACAATCTTAATTGCCAACAACAAAACCTGAAATGTCTCCATGAAGAAATAATGTCCCCCAGCAGCTTCCAGATCAAAAGTAAGCTCCAGGACAGCAGATAGCACACAGCCCAGTAAGAAATCTCTTATCTCTCCCTTGCCTCCAGCTTTCTTTCTGTAAACGCTCCCTCCCCTTCCTCTGTTCACCTCCTTTGAGCATTTCTCTAAACTACCTGTTGGAATAATGATGGTGGGGTCCTCAAAGGCCCAGGCTTTGCTTTCCATTCCCATATTCAACAAAGGATGGAGAGCTGATGGATGCGTTAAAACTGGCTAGAAAGGAAAGCCAGTCTACAGAGCACAGAAACTCCACCTCATCAGCACCACAGCTTTGCATCTGGCCTCCCCAAATGCTTTTTTTAAATATCTGCAATCATGAGAGTTAGGAACTTGTTTTGCTGCAAACTTCTCAGGATTCCAAGACATACATATAACTGCAGAGTTGGAAGGAAGTTTGCAGCTGAGCGATATTTCGATATATCATCCAAAACCGGTTTGAAGAGAAGGTTGCTCTTGTGCCCAGGTCCCGCTTCCAGGCTTCCCCATGGGCATCTGGTTGAGAGAAGAGGCTGCTAGACTGGATCAGCCCCCAGTTGGATCCAGCAGAGCTCCTCGCATGTTCTTAGAGCAGCGCATACATGCTCCTGTAATCTGTGCTCAGCAAACACACGCAGGGGCCACTGGGGAACAGATGCAAGGCAGCCTCCAGTGCCGCAACGTAAACAGTCCCTTTGCTTACACCGCATCCATTCATCAAGGAGCAGCTCGACTTAGTTTCACTACAGACAAATGGCCCAGGCGAGGTGTGAGGCTCCCCAGAGCCCCACCAAACCCCTGGGAGCTTGAGGTAATGCTTTGTCAAAGGGTATTAGGAAGGAGAAAAACAACCTGACTTGCAGGAACAAACAAGCTCCGGGCAGTTTTAGAAAGACGCTTTTAAAGAGACGAGACAGAGAAGCCAAGCCTCACAACTGGCGTTTGCACCAGAACTTTAGCTATTCCCACCAGCGTTTCAGTTCTGCAGAAATTGTGGCAGGATGGATTACCAGAGAGTAACTCTCCCCCCCCCCCCCAGCACCAGGGTCCTAGCTTCTTACTGGATCAGAAGCATGGTTTTCTCAAAAGCTGAAAGACACTGATAAACTAAGAACATATCAAGAGCCCAGCTGTTCCAGGCTCTGTTACCCTGTATATTTCCAAATTTTCTTAGTCAGTTGTCTGGGGGGGAAATGTATGGCAGGAACAGTCCTGTCTCCCTGGTGCAGAGATTGACACCCACTCTCAGTTCTGATAGGGCAGCAGATTCTTCTGATGGGTGGATAGGTTGCTATTCTAGACATCCAAAATCTGTACACAGAGAACTATGTATCTTTGCTATAAGAATGGTCACTGAGTGTGCTTTTTCTTCCTTCTCCCTCCCACCTCTTTTGCCTTGTGTCTCATGTCTTAAAGGTAAAGGGACCCCTGACCATTAGGTCCAGTCGTGACCGACTCTGGGGTTGCGGTGCTGATCTTGCTTTACTGGCCGAGGGAGCTGGCGTACAGCTTCCAGGTCATGTGGCCAGCATGACTAAGCCGCTTCTGGCGAACCAGAGCAGCGCACGGAAACGCCGTTTACCTTCCTGCTGGAGCGGTACCTATTTATCTAATTGCACTTTGACTTGCTTTCGAACTGCTAGGTTGGCAGGAGCAGGGACCGAGGAATGGGAGCTCACCCCGTCGCGGGGATTTGAACCGCCGACCTTCTGATCGGCAAGTCCTAGGCTTTGTGGTTTAACCCACAGCGCCACCCGTGTCGCTGTGTCATGTCTTCTTCGACTGCAAATCTGAGGGCAGAGGCTGTCTTACTGCTGACTTTTGCAAGCCGCACCCTAGGAGTCTTTTGGGGCTAAAGGGTGAGGCACAAATGCTTTAAACAATTAATAGGAACATGCTTACAGGGCTGCTTCCAAAAGCTACCCACTATCTGAAGAAGTGGCACTCTCACAGGTACCACCCAATACCCATTCTACATTTGCAAGAACTTGAGAGTAGCAGCAGGAAACTTTTTCCACCTGACCTGCTCCGACAAAAGCAGAAACAGCCCCCTCCTAACTACCAGCAGCTACCTGCATCAAGACATTCCCTGGATCTCAACTGGATGGCAAATCCTTGGTGGCTGCCATATCGCTGGTATAATCAGGGTGTGGCCCAAAGCAGGGGTCAGCAACCTTTTTCAGCCGGTCCACTGTCCCTCAGACCTTGTGGGGGGCCGGACTATATTTTGAAAAAAAGATATGAGCAAATTCCTATGCCCCACAAAAACCCATAGATGCATTTTAAATACAGTTATACCTCGAGTTACAGACGCTTCAGGTTGTGCGTTTTTGGGTTGTGCACCGCGCCAAACCCAGAAGTACCAGAACAGGTTACTTCTGGGTTTCGGTGCTCGCACATGTGCAGAAGCGCTAAGTTGCGCTTTCCACATGCACAGAAGCGCCAAATCGCGACATGTGCATGTGCAAATGCAACGCTGCGGGATGCGAACGCTGCGGGTTGTGAACGTGCATCCCGCATGGATCACGTTCGCGACCCGAACATCCACTGTAAAAGCACACATTCTACTCACGTAAAAACACCAGGCAGGCCCCACAGATAACCCAGCATGGACACGAAAACTCATACGAAGGACAAACTTAGTTGGTCTCTAAGGTGCTACTGGAAGGAATTTTGTTTCGACTACGGCAGACCAACACAGCTACCACCTGTAACTGCTCATGTAAAAACATGTTGATTCCCGGACCATCCGCGGCCTGATTGGGAAGGCGATTGGGCCACATCTGGCCCACGGGCCATAGGTTGCCTACCCCTGGTCCAAAGGCTCATGATGCAGCTCCCTTGCTAAAGCTAAGCTGGTCTGCATCTGCCTGGAAGGGAGAGCTCCTCCTGGAGAGGACATGACTGCTGCTTTGGGTTCCGGGATGGAAAAATGCAGGTTATACATTCTACCTATTGCAACAGTTTATGTACCACTTAACCCCTTGGCCTCTAAGCCCATCATTCAGCCCGGACACTGAGGTCCAGCGCCAAGGGCCTTCTGGCAGTTCCCTCCCTGCTAAAAGTGAGGTTACAAGGAACCAGGCAGAGGGCCTTCTCGGTGGTGGCGCCCGCCCTGTGGAACACCCTCCCATCAGATGTCAAGGAAATAAGCAGCTATCTTATTTTTAAAAGACATCTGAAGGCAGCACTGTTTATGAAAGTTTTTTATGTTTCATTCTATTTTTAATACTTTGTTGGGAGCCACCCAGAGTGGCTGGGAAATCTCAGCCAAATGGGTGAGGTATAAATAAGAAATTATAATATTATTATTATTATTAAGCAGTGCACAACAAGATGAAAAGCATACAATAAAGAGAAAAACTGGTCAAAATTAACCATAAGATCGAGGGGTGGGGAGAGGGCAAGCCTTGAAATGCATGCAGAATTAAAAACAGGTTTTCAACAGATCAGGCCAGTAGCCTATCTAGTCCTATCTATCCTGTTCACCAACCAGATGCAACTGCAACTGGGATTCAAAAGCATTGCTGCCTCCGGATGGGTAGCCATGAATAGCCCTCTAAGGAGCGGGGGGGGGGGGACTGTCTGATCTCACCTGGGAGAGGGCTTCAAGGTACCACTCAGAAGACAAGGAAAAGCACCCGGGAGGTTGGAGAGCAGCAAGCCTGAGCTCATCAGATGCAGAGCAGGTTGAGGAGACAAAGGAGAGAAGAGGCGCCCACCGTTTGGCCACCTTTGCGCTCTGCTTCTGGGTTCATTGAGGCATCTGCGTGGATGGTAAGAAGATGCTGGACCACATCAAGGCTTGGGATGCCTGTGGTCCTCCAAAGGATGCTGCGTTCCAGCTCCCAGCAGCCCCAGCCAGGAGGACCAATACTCCAGGAAGATGGGTCCAGCAACCTCTGGAGTAAAGAGGGGATCATCGGTCCATTTCAGATTCTCTCCGTTTCTCATTCCTCCCCACTGTAGGAGCCAACCTTGAGGGGCCGAAGTCCTTTCAGCATCCCCAATAAAATATTATTTGAGGGGGCCGGGGGCTCCCCTAAGATGACGGGCATTGCAATTTAAATGGTTTGTGCGTGCCGTGTCTTGCGATCGATTATGCAGGGCAGGGCTTACCTGCCCTTCAAATTTTATTCAAGTTGGAGCCCCTGCTCCCCCGGGGGGGGAATCATAATTTCAGTTTATCTGTTTAGGATGCTGTTTTCGTAATGTCATCATGAACAGATTGAGGTTGAATCCTGACAAGACAGAAGTACTGTTCTTGGGGGATAGGGGACGGGCTGGTGTGGAGGACTCCCTGGTCCTGAATGGGGCAACTGTGCCCCTGAAGGACCAGGTGCACAGCCTGGGAGTCATTTTGGGCTCACAGCTGTCCATGGAGGTGCAGGTCAATTCTGTGTCCAGGGCAGCTGTTTACCAGCTCCATCTGGTACGCAGGATGAGACCCTATCTGCTCACAGTTTGTCTCACCAGAGTGGAGCATGCTCTGGTTATCTCCCGCTTGAACTACTGCAATGCGCTCTACGTGGGGCTACCTTTGAAGGTGACCCGGAAACTACAACTAATCCAGAATGCGGCAGCTAGACTGGTGACTGGGAGCGGCTGCCGAGACCACATAACACCAGTCTTGAAAGACCTACATTGGCTCCCAGTACGTTTCCGAGCACAATTCAAAGTGTTGATGTTGACCTTGAAAGCCCTAAACGGCCTCGGTCCAGTATACCTGAAGGAGCATCTCCACCCCCATTGTTCTGCCCAGAGACTGAGGTCCAGTTCAGAAGGTCTTCTGGCAGTTACCTCACTGTGAGAAGCCAAGTTACAGGGAACCAGGCAGAGGGCCTTCTCGGTAGTGGTGCCTGCCCTGTGGAACGCCCTCCCACCAGATCTCAAAGAGAAGAACAACTACCAGACTTTTAGGAGACATCTGAAGGCAGCCCTGTTTAGGGAAGCTTTTAATGTTTAACAGACCACTGTATTTTAATACTTTGTTGGAAGCCACACAGAGTGGCTGGGGAAACCCAGCCAGATGGGCGGGGTATAAATAATAAACCTTCATAATAATAATAATAATAATAATAATAATAATAATAATAATTTATCAACATTTTAGTGCAAATTTCCCCCAATGTTTTTCTTTTAATTTCATTTAATTTAGCCCACCCTTCTCTTCCAAGGAGCTCAGGGTGTCCTGTCCTGCATGGCATTGTCTCTCCTCATTTGATTATCACAACAACCCTGGGAGGTAGGGAAGGCCTCCTTCGCACTGGGCACGCAAGACTCTTGCAGAAGTACACCATGGGCAAATTATGCCATAGGGAGGGGACGGTAGGTATTCCGGCCCCACACTGCTGCTGCTGACTTCTTCCTCCAAACATGCTATTTTGCTTTATCCCTTTTAAATCCCAGATAATCTCTGGTTATCCACGAACAGGTAAAACGAGATAGAAGGACTTTCACCAGTGGGGAGTGAGCGTGGGAGGAAAACCTGTTCAGGATCAACATTTTTAGAAAGAAAAAAGTCAAAAAAGGAGGTGCATTTGCCAAAGTTAATTATTTCTAAGCAAAGCAGGAGTGCAAAGGGATATGATCCCCACTGCCTTTCTGGTACTGGTCTGTTACTCAACCAGGACTAGAGCCATGAAAAGCCTTCATTGGAACATAGTGACCACTGTATTTTTGAACTAGGTGCCACAGAAAGCACTATAGCTGGCAGGCGGAGGGGTCTGCATTGCCCCCCCCCCCCGTACACCTAGGTGATGCCACCTCCCCGCTTTCCTTCAAGCCCCTCCCTCAAGAACCCCTTTCCATTTCCCACAAAGCTTTTGGCACAACCCCCAGGCCACATTCCTTGCAATAAAACTCAGACTGTAAGCGCCCCTGGGGCAGGGACCTATCTTGCGGTTTTTGCATCGTTCACATTAGGGATGCAGGAACCTGCCTTGCACAGAGTTAGGCCAAAGGTCCACTTAGTTCAGCTTACACAGACTGGTAGCGGCTCTTCAGGAAGTCGGACGGGAATCATTCTCAGCCACCCCTGGAGATGCAATGATATTGTTGTTGTTGTTGTTCTTCTTCTTCTTTAGTCATTTAGTCAAATCTGACTCTTCGTGACCCCCTGGACCAGAGCACGCCAGGCACTCCTGTCTTCCACTGCCTCCCGCAGTTTGGTCAAACTCATTTTCATACCTTCGAGAACACTGTCCCACCATCTCATCCTCTGCTGTCCCCTTCTCCTTGTGCCCTCCATCTTCCCCAAGATCAGCGTCTTTTCCAGGGAGTCTTCTCTTCTCATGAGGTGGCCAAAGTCTTGGAGTCTCAGCTTCAGGATCTGTCCCTCCAGTGAGCACTCAGGGCTGATTTCCTTAAGAATGGAGAGGTTTGACCTTCTTGCAGTCCATGGGACTCTCAAGAGTCTCCTCCAGCACCATAATTCAAAAGTATCAATTCTTCAGCGATCAGCCTTCTTTAGGATCCAGCTCTTACATCCGTTCATCACCCCTGGGAAAACCATGGCTTTAACTATACGGACCTTTGTTGGCAAGTTGATGTCTCTGCTTTTTAAGATGCTGTCTAGGTTTGCCATCGCCTTTCTCCCAAGAAGCAGGCGTCTTTTAATTTTGTGACTGCTGTCACCATCTGCAGTGATCATGGAGCCCAAGAAAGTAATGCAATCATATACAGGCCATTAACACGAACAGGAAGCCTCTGGATTGCAAGTAATGGAATAAATATTAGGACTCAGGTCCTCCCCCTTTGCCTGAGCAGCAAAGGATGGTCTTCTGCAGCTTAAGGTCTCATCTCAAGTCCCACCGATTCATCCAGCAAACCCTGGAAGGGTGAATTTGCTTTATAAGGTTATTTACAAGTCATTTTGACCCAAATGTTCCTCCCAAGGTGACTTACAGTTTAGATTTAACAGAGTATGTTGACCTCTGACTAAATGCAGGCTCCTCACTTTATTAGCCACTTACTTCTGTGTGAATTCGGACAAGATCGGGAAGCTTCACTCGCGCTTAGTATAATGTCCTAATCCATTTGCAAGCTGGAATCCTAAACCATGGTTTGATATAGCTTTGCTAGTTTTGATACAGACATCCGTAGTTGTATTTAAGGATGATTTGGAGGAGGGGGGGAAAGAGGCAGTGATATCAGGAAAGAAATCATAGAATGGTATTGTTGGAAGGGGACCCAAGGGTCATCTAGTCCAACCCCCTGAAATGCAGGAATCGCAGCTAAAGAAACCCAGACAGGTGGCCATCGAACCTTTGTTCGAAAACCTCCAGTGAAGGAGAGGCCACCACCTTACAAAAGAATCTGTTCCACCGTTGCACAGCCCTCGCCCCCTAATGTTTCATCAGAATCTCCTTTCTTGTCATTTGAATCTCTTGGTTTGGGTCCTAACCTCTGGAGCAGGAGAAAATAAGCTTGCTCCCTCTTCCATGGGGCAACCCTTGAGATATCTGAAGATGGCTTTCATATCTCCTCTCAGTCTCCTCTTTCCCAGGCTAAACATCCTCAGCTTCTTCAACCGTTCCTGATCAGGCTTGGTTTCCAGACCCTTGATCATCTTGGTTGCCCTCCTCTGCACACCTTACAAGTTGTCAATATCCTTCCTAAACTGTGGCACCCAGAACTGGACACACGACTCCCGGTGTGGTCTGACTATCGGAATGTCTGCACGACCGAGCTACTCCTCCAGTCAAGTCTCCGGAATCTCCTCCGATGGTGATTAACGACCTAAGCCTTTGATGAGGCTGCAGGCACGTTCCCATTACACAGAGTATACAAACAGCAGCAGAAGGACGAGAAATATGAGCTACATTGCTAAGAGTTTTATTTCTAACTACGCAGACAGAAAAGAGTATACATCCTCTCTCTGTGAAAGCAGAGAGGCAACTGGTACAAAGAAACAGGAAACCAGTAATATCAACATCCGTCATCCGTCTCCCGTGAGACTTCCAACAGTCAGGAATGTCTGGAATGTAAACAGAGTCTTGTGACTCCAAGCACTGCACAGTGGCATAACAGAAACCTAACACTGACCAAGGCAGAATCAAGTGGTACTGTCAAATCATAGTACCATGCGGCCTAGGACCCATGTACGTAGGGGACCGCCTCTCCTGGTATGCCCCGCGAAGGACCTTCAGGTCCACAAATGACAACATTTTGGAGGTCCCAGGTCTCAAGGTGGTTAGATTGGTCTCAACTAGGGCTAGGACCTTTTCAGTACTGGCCCCGACTTGGTGGAACACTCTGTCACAAGAGACTACGGCCCTGCAGGACTTGACATCTTTCCGCAGGGCCTGCAAGACAGAGCTGTTCCGCCTGGCCTTCGGTTTGGACTCAGTCTGACCCTTATGTTTCCCTCCCCTTAAGGTTTTGATCTATGGGCTACTTTAAAAATGTGGCTGCATTTTAAATTGCATTTTAACCTGTATTTTAAATTGGTCTCCCCCCCATTCTGTTTTTACTGTGATTTTATTGGTGTTAGCTGCCCTGAGCCCGGCTCTAGCCGGGGAGGGCGGGGTATAAATAAAATTTATTATTATTATTATTATTATTATTATTATTATTAAATTGTAGAGTGGGAAGTGACCCCTAAGGGTCATTTAGTCCAACCCCCTGCGATGCAGGCATCTCAGCTCAAGCATCCATGACAGATGGCCATCTAAGCATCTTAAAATCCTCCATGGAAGGCGAGGTTACTTCCCTTGAGCTGGACCCGCGACTTCTGTTGACGCAGCCTGGAATTGCATTAGTAGTAATCACAGTAATAATATAAACCATGTTTCGACTCAGCTTTTGAAAAACGCACCTGGGAGATTTGGAGGAGGTTGAGGAAGAGATGTCAAAGAGCCGGGGGAAAGGAGGGGGCTCCAAATCACCAAAACAAAAGGCAGCGTTTCAACGTGGGCCTTTTCATCTCCCCTCCAGATGGCCGGGCAGCTGAGAGCGCGGCTGGAATGCCTGGACTGCTTTGCCGTCTGCTCAATTGCTCCCCACCCAGAGATGCAATAATAGGCCAGGCGTGACCAGCGCTTGGCCACAGCTGGCAGAGCGGGGAGCAGCCGAGTCCGGTCAAATCTGCACCAGGTGCTCTTGCACAGATCCGGCCCCTTTCAAGGCTTGCTCCTGCTGGCCTGCGATGCTGGATCTTCAAAAGGAGAGTCACGGATATCTGGGAGCGAAGTTCGTCCGGACCTCCCAGACCCCGCTAACGCAGTACCACTCCCCCTCCATCCATGCGCAACCTGGGTGTCCGTGTCGTGGCTTTAATTCTCCCCAAGTTGGTCTCTTTTTTTTTTTAAGTTGGAACAGATGGCTCAGCAAGGAAAGCCTTGCAGGATCTGCTCGCTTGACCGTAAGGCCGGTAGCTATTTTAAGACTGCCTCTTACTCCCACGCTCTGGTGGAAAGGTATTAGGGAAACACCAGGTTTCTAGGCGACGGAAGAACGAGATGCGGCGCTTTGCTTCATTAAGAAAAGGGAGCAAACATATTCCTAGACCTGGAGAGTTGGAAGGGACCAGTTTTCCAATCTGTTAAGGTCATCTTGAATCCCTATTCTGTCTTCTGCAGCACTGGCTACCTCTCCCAATTTGGTGTCATCAGCAAATTGGATGAGCATCCCCTCAATTCCTTCATCTGTCATTTATAAAGGATGTTGGGAAAGATGGAGGGCACAAGAAGAAGGGGACGACGGAGGACGAGATGGTTGGACAGTGTTCTCCAAGCTACAAACATGAGTCTGACCAAACTGCGGGAGGCAGTGGAAGACAGGAGTGCCTGGCGTGCTCTGGTCCAGGGGGTCACGAAGAGTCGGACACGACTAAACAACAACAACATTTATAAAGACAATGAACAACAAGGGGCCCAGGACAGAACCCTGTGGCACCCCACTTGTCGCTTTTTTCCAGGATGATGAGGAACCATGAATGAGTACTCTTTGGGTTCAGTCAATCAACCAGCTACAAATCCACCTTACAGTTACGATACGATACAATAATCTTTATTGTCATTGTCCCATACAGAACAACGAAATTGAAAAAATCTACATCAGACATTCAGAAACCAACAAGCCTACTATCCCAGGCTGGTTAGCCCCCTAAAAACTCTGATACCCCATAATTAAATACAATATACTCCCACAGAGACTACCTTACACTGCGTTTAAAACCAAAATCACATTTGGATGGAAACTGTTTCTCAGGCGGCTAGTCCTAGTCTTTATAACCCTGGACCTTCTTCCAGAAGGCAGAAGCTGAAAGAGATAATTTCTGGGGTGCGCACTATCCTGCGCTATCTCTGCAGCTTTCTTATGGCACCTGGAAGCGTAGATTTGATCCAAGGTGGGAAGAGGGCACCCAATTATTCTCTCCGCAGTCTTTACAACCCTGGACAGCATTGTTTTTCCCCTGATTGTGCAGCTTCCAAACCCCACACTCGTCCAACCCACATTTTACCAGCTTCCTTGCAATAATTTCAAGGGCGACTTTGTCAAAAGCCCTACTGAAATCAAGATACACTATGTCCACAGCATTCCCCTGATCCACCAAGCTTGTAACTCTGTCATGAGGCAGAGTTCAAGGACACACATGAGCCAGGCAAAAGCACCCAACATGTGAAGAGAGGTGGGTGAGACATGTTGCCTAAGGAGAGCCTCAAGGGCCAGGAAAAGAGGCATGGAGGGGCACATTTGGCCCCTGGCCACAAGGTTCTCCACCCATGCCGTAGGGCATGAGTGGCCAACCTGAACTGGCACAGCAGCCAGCATTTGAGAACTTCTGGACCACAGACTATCACTGCCTAGTTTGGCTCTCATCATTTACTTATTTGCTGATCTGTCGGGGGGGTGGAGTGGAATATAAATAAATATAAGAATAATAATCTACCTGAGGCCAAGCTCCTTCCCTCTCTTATAAACTCTGAACCGGGGGGGCCGGGAATAGTTTTGACAGGTGAGAATGAAGTTTGTCTCAAGTCTTAACTTGAGGTGGAAAAACGTAACAGGTGTCTGATGTGTAATGAAACACTCCGGTTGTGAAACCCACCAAATAATAATAATAAATAATAATAATAATAATAATAATAATAATAATAATAATAATAATAATTTATTATTTATACCCCACCCATCTGGCTGGGTCCCCCCAGCCACTCTGGGCAGCTTCCAACAAAACACTAAAATACAATAACCTATTAAACATTAAAAGCTTCCCTAAACAGGGCTGCCTTTAGTGCCTTTGTGCTGCAAATCTTGGTTTGCTAGTTGAGATACCATGGTAGGCTATAGAGTCCAATGGAAATGACAATTTATATTCCAAGGCCTACACTATGGGTAGGCAAACTAAGGCCTGGGGGCTGGATCCAGCCCAATCGCCTTCTCAATCCAGCCCGCAGACGGTCTGGGAACCAGCATGTTTTTACATGAGTAGAATGTGTCCTTTTATTTAAAATGCATCTCTGGGTTATTTGTGGGGCCTGCCTGGTGTTTTTACATGAGTAGAATACAGTGGTACCTCGGGTTACATACGCTTCAGGTTACATACGCTTCAGGTTACAGACTCGGCTAACCCAGAAATATTACCTTGGGTTAAGAACTTTGCTTCAGGATGAGAACAGAAATCGTTCTCCAGCGGCGCAACGGCAGCAGGAGGCCCCATTAGCTAAAGTGGTGCTTCAGGTTAAGAACAGTTTCAGGTTAAGAACAGACCTCTGGAACGAATTAACTACTTAACCCAAGGTACCACTGTATGTGCTTTTATTTAAAATGCATCTCTGGCTTATTTGTGGGGCATAGGAATTTGTTCATTTAAATATATATATATATAATCTGCCCTCCCACAAGGTCTGAGGGACAGTGGACCGGCCCCCTGCTGAAAAAGTATGCTGACCCCTGGCCTACACAATCTGTCATGATACAATGTTAGAGCTTTTAGATTATAAATGATCTGCCTCAGATGAAGGCAGCTTCCAAAGGACATGTCCTCTTGCAGCAATAGAACCGCTAGCACATTTGCAAAGCTAAGCAGGGTCTGGTCTGGTCTCAAATTGGACGAGGGACCCTGTGTTGAGATTTCTGCATTGCAGGGGGTTGGACTGGATGACCCTTGGGGTCCCTTCCAGCTCTTAGAAATCTACCATTCTTGTACCTTTGGGCCTCGGACTCAAAACGGGAAGATCTCAAGCTCCACGTACAGGTGAACTTAATGAGGCCTCCTAAGAATAATGGCATTAGCTCATCACAAACCAATCCTTTAGAGAGGACACTTGCAAACAAAACATGGTTATCGCAGCGGGTGGAAAGAGGAGGAGGAGGAGGAGAAGGACAGGGAGCTCAGGCCGACATGCTGGCTTTTGTTCAAGGGACCATCAGAGAGTTTCAAGGGTACGAAACAGCACTGGCATTGGACACTTTTCTGGGCAAGAGCCCAGGTCATCCCGTACGTGGAACTGAGCACAGGGGTTAGTGGGTGGGCATAGATTCAGGTGTAGCAAGGAAGAAACCGCTTAATGTTTAGGGGAGTTTTTTTAATGACTGACGTTTTAATGTATTTTTAATCTCCTGTTGGAAGACGCCCAGAGTGGCTGGGGAGACCCAGCCAGATGGGCAGGGTATAAGTAATAAATTATTATTACATTATTATTATTAATGAGGGCTAGCTTCTGGAACACGGCAGCCACCCAATTCCCTGTGTTTTACTCAGAAGGAAAATGGCACCCCACTTCCTAGATGATATGGGGAGTCTACCCTATAAAAAGCGTGATTCAGAATAGTGGTTTGCACACCCCACTACGGAAGATAATAGCACAACAAAATTGAAAACAGTCACCATTAACTGCACATTTATTCAAAATCCAATTGAGACTATGTAGTTTAATTAATTCGACGACACTGATGTTGAGCTGGATCCAGCAATAGCAGCTATTATCAATAAGTGGCTATTTTGTGGTGGCTCAGAATCGTAAATACAAAGTCACGTGATCAAAGGAAATAGTGGTAAGAGCGGTAAAATGTTAAATGCAAAGCAAAGAAGGCATTTCTAGTCTCTTCAGTCGTAAATAAGTGATTGAGATGCCCAGAAGATGGGAATGTAAAAAAGTAAAGAACTTCTGGGAAATGATATATAATGAGATGAAAAAGATGTTGAAATATACATTTTTTTAAAAAAAACCTAGAAGCATTTTTACTTGGTATTATAGGTCAGGACATGAATAGGCAAGATGTTAAATTGGTTTTATATGCAACAACTGCGGCAAGAGTATTGTTAGCCCAGAAATGGAAACAAGAAGAAATTCTGACGAAAGAAGAATGGCAGACAAAAATAATGGACTATGCAGAATTGGACAAAATGACAGGAAGGATTCGAAACCTGCGGGACCAGAGATTTACAGAAGATTGGAAGAGGTATATAAATTATCTGAAGAGCATCTGTAATCAACAAATTACGCTAGTAGGACTGCAAGAAGTTTTGTAAGGAGAAATATATGAAGCGCTACAAAGTAGATAAAGAATAGAGATATTGGTTATGTAACAGGGAAAATAAGAAATGTATACTAAGAGATTAGATTGGAAAATTTCACCTGGCTTGCTTCCAGGCCCCAGTTCACAGAACCATAGAACTGAAGTCTTGGAAGGGACCCCGAGGGTCATCTAGTCCAACCCGCTGTAATGCAGGATTACGCAGGGATCAAACCTATAACCTTGGCATGATCAGCACCGTGCTCCAACCAGCTGAGCTATCCAGGCTCCTGGTGCTGCTTTTATAGGAACACAGGAAGCTGCCTTTTGCAGCACTGAACCGCTGGGGTCCCTCAAGCCCAGTATTGCCAACACTGGCTGGCAGCAGCTCTCCAGGCAATATTCCCTACATGAAGATGCAATATTGGACTGACCTTCTTTATACCCAGCAAAGGCTGGACCACTGAGTTACGGCTCTTCCCCTTTCATCCTCTAGATCTAGAACATTTCAGGGCTTGTGACCAAGAGACGGGCTCGCGCTGTAAACAAGGGTTAAATCTCTCCCTCTATTAGAATCATCTCTGGGAGCCAAGACAGGTACAGAACTCTTACTCTCAGGAAGTTCATCCTAATATTTGGTCAGCATTTCTTTTCTTTTCATTTAGATCCACCGGTTTGGGTCCTACCCTCTGGAGACGCAGAATACAAGCTTGTTCCACCCTCCATGTAGTAGTCCTTCAGATTTTTGAAGATGTCTATCCTGAATTATGGTGCTGGAGGAGACTCTTGAGAGTCCCGTGGACTGCAAGAAGATCAAACCTCTCCATTCTGAAGGAAATCAGCCCTGAGTGATCACTGGAAGGACAGATCCTGAAGCTGAGGCTCCAAGACTTTGGCCACCTCATGAGAAGAGAAGACTCCCTGTAAAAGACCCTGATGTTGGGAAAGATGGAGGGCGCAAGGAGAAGGGGACGACAGAGGACGAGATGGTGGGACAGTGTTCTCGAAGCTACCAGCATGAGTTTGACCAAACTGCGGGAGGCAGTGGAAGACAGGAGTGCCTGGCGTGCTCTGGTCCATGGGGTCATGAAGAGTCGGACACGACTAAACAACAACAACATCCTGTCTCAGTCCGCTCTTTTCCTCAACCCTTCCTTGGTTTCCAGACCCATGATCAGGGCCAGATTTAGGTTTGATGAGGCCCTAAGCTCCTGAAGGTAATGGGGCCCTTTCTATGTCCAGCTGTCCTTTGTCAACAACAAATTGTCACTGTTTTTGTGTTGAATATATGCTATATGGTAATTTATGGACCTAATAGGTATCTCAAGCCATTTGTATATAACAAAATATGTATTTTATCAAAGTAATTGTTGAACTGAAATACAATTAAGAAGATGTACATTAGTAGTGAAATACAATTAAGAAGTATATTTGGGGGTGGCGCAAGAGAGTGGGGCCCTAAGCTATAGCTTGTTTAGCTTATACGTAAATCTGGCACTGCCTGTGACCATCTTGGCTGCCCTCCTCTGCACACATTCCAGCTTCTGAACCTCCCTGCATGCAGAAAGCTAGAACATCAGGTCCTTCCCTGACTTGCTAGCTCTTCGCATGCAGGGGGATTATCACAAAGGGATGCTTCCTCGCAAGCCATCCCAAAGCACCTTCACTGAACTTGGAATAAATCCTTCCGTCCATCCAGCACTTAGCAGCGGCTTGGCTTTTCCAAAGCCCACATCCCCAGACTACAAATTTAAACGTTATTTAATGCAGACTCTTTCTATGGGGCGCCCAGGTCATGCTGGGACTGAATGATGACTCTGGAAAGGAGCAGTTCTTCAAAGGAACTGGAGCCCAGAGCGAAGACGGAGGGAGGCAAGGAGCAGACAGCTCCCTCGTCTTTCCCACCGCTCTCAATTACTTCCCAGGCTGCAGGTGTTAGGGATTGATTAATCGTCAAGTAGTCAGGCAATTAACAACCTCTTAATTGAGCAGTCGGGTGTCACCACATCAGAGCGAAGAAGCAGAACTCTCAGGAAGCAGGTATCAAGGTTGCAGCCTTTTGTGCCGATGGCTTTTTGGGGGGGTGGGGAAGACCCCAAATCACTTCCGGGTCTGGCTTGCATATAGGTCTACTCTGAAGTCATGCATTCGGACAAGACTCTGCCAACCTTCCAAGATACACATGCAAATGTGACACAGAATTAACAGCAGTGTCAGCTCTATTAGAAAGTCCTGCGTTCGATTTCTGCCTTCTCCAGGCAGGGCTGGGAATGTCCCCATCTGAAACCCTGAACAGCTGCTGCCAGTCAGGGTAGGTAGATAGATAGATAGGAGACCAGCTTATAAAACACACTTAGGGGTACAATTCCAGAAGGAAAACAAACATTTATAAAATGTACAACAATAAATTTAAAATTTATAAATGCAATAAGCGTATAGACACTTAAAACTTTAAGATAAGCTACAACAGAGAGCTTCTTGGGCTCCATGATCACGGCAGATGGTGACAGCAGTCACAAAATTAAAAGACGCCTGCTTCTTGGGAGAAAAGCAATGGCAAACCTAGACAGCATCTTAAAAAGCAGAGACATCACCTTGCTGACAAAGGTCCGTATAGTTAAAGCTATGGTTTTCCCAGTAGTGATGTATGGAAGTGAGAGCTGGACCATAAAGAAGGCTGATCGCCGAAGAATGGATGCTTTTGAATTATGGTGCTGGAGGAGACTCTTGAGAGTCCCATGGACTGCAAGAAGATCAAACGTATCCATTCTTAAGGAAATCAGCTCTGAGTGCTCACTGGAAGGACAGATCCTGAAGCTGAGGCTCCAAGACTTTGGCCACCTCATGAGAAGAGAAGACTCCCTGGAAAAGACCCTGATGTTGGGAAAGATGGAGGGCACAAGGAGAAGGGGACGACAGAGGACGAGATGGTGGGACAGTGTTCTTGAAGCTACCAGTATGAGTTTGACCAAACTGCGGGAGGCAGTGGAAGACAGGAGTGCCTGGCGTGCTCTGGTCCAGGGGGTCACGAAGAATTGGACACGACTAAACGACTAAACAACAACAACAACACTTAGCTATATGGGCCCCTTATGGTCTGACTATAAGAACCTAAGAAGAGCCTTCAGGATCAGGCCAGTGGCCCATCTAGTCCAGCACCCTGTTCTCACACTGGCCAGCCAGATGCCTGTAGGAAACCAGGATCCGATCACAAGAGCAACACGCCCTTCCTGTGGTTTCCAGCAACTGGTATTCAGAAGCATCGCTGCCTTCAACTGGGGAGGCAGATCAGAGCCCCCATGGCAGCTTTTGAGGTTCATAGGCTCTGTGTTGGCCCTTAAGACTTTGGCACTAGACAGTCAGCTGGTCTAAACTTCTGCTGAAAACATTTCCATTCCACCAGGCCTACGCAGGCCATTGGGAGAATAAATCCTTCCACAATTGTTAATTGAATTTTTAAAAATTTCTTTATGGTTTTTACATTTCGCTGCTGTAAACCACTCATATATTTTATGGCACGGTGGCATATAAATAAATTTTATATGCTCTACCACAGGCATAGGCAAATCGGCCCTCCAGATGTTTTTGAGACTACAGTTCCCATCATCCCTGACCACAGGTCCTGTTAGCTAGGGATGATGGGAGTTGTAGTCCCAAAACATCTGGAGGGCCGAGTTTGGGGATGCCTGCCCTCAAAGGACATTGCTCAGTGATTAGATCTACCTGGCATCTCCAAGAAGGGCTGGGAAGGCCCCCTGCCTGAAACCCTGGGGAGCCTCTGCCAGCCAGTGTAGGCAATATTGAGCCAGATGGAGCCATGGTCTTACTTGGAATAAGGAAAAGGTCCCCTTGCTTCCTTTTGGCATAGGACTCAGTTCAGGAAACCAAACACCTCTTCACCTGCCTTGCAAAAGCTGCCACCCTTCTATGAACTGCCACACCTGTCCTACAAGCAGTGGCTAGATTGCCTCTCCTGGGCTGTGAAAAGCTGCCAATCTTGACAGATCAAGCTGCTGTTAAAATCACAGGGGCAAGTTAGGCCAAGGTTTTTATTATGATTATTCCGGTCAGTTGATAACCTTACATCCTACTCACATGGGAGGAAACAGCTGGGGGGGGAGGAATCATAGAATCATAGAGTTGGAAGAGACCACAAGGGCCATCGAGTCCAACCCCCTGCCAAGCAGGAAACACCATCAGAGCACTCCTGACATATGGTTGTCAAGCCTCTGCTTAAAGACCTCCAAAGAAGGAGACTCCTCCATACTCCTTGGAGAGAACGAACTCCCAGCATCTCAAGGTAGGAATGGCTGGGGAGGGGGAATATTCTCTGTCTGAAACCTTGGAGAGCTGCTGCCAGTCAGTGTAGGCATTTACAACAGGTAGATTGTGATCTACCAGTAGATCGTGGGGGTGTTCCAGGTAGATTGTGGGATCTCTGGGGTGTTCCTGATCGATCCCCCAGAAAAGCTCAACAACTCTAGGTCACCCTCAGGAAATCAGCTCTGAGTGCTCACTGGAAGGACAGATCCTGAAGCTGAGGCCACCTCAGGAGAAGAGAAGACTCCCTGGAAAAGACCCTGATATTGGGAAAGATTGAGGGCACAAGGAGAAGGGGACGACAGAGGACGAGATGGTTGGACAGTGTTCTCGAAGCTACCAGCATGAGTTTGACCAAACTGCGGGAGGCAGTGGAAGACAGGAGGGCCTGGCGTGCTCTGGTCCAGGGGGTCACGAAGAATCGGACACGACTAAACAACAACAGCTCCACCCACATAAGGGCAGACCTTGAAGACCCCAAATAGTAATCAAGCACAACATTTTGAAGTAGGAATCATTAACAGACCTTGTTCGTCCTACAGGCAGCACATGTAAACTTCCTTCCACTGGTGCTCAGATTTGAACACAGCAGTACTGAAGATGCTCCTTGGTTCTTTTTAGAAATCTGTCCTATTACAATCACATCTCACTTTTCCTCTAAGGCTTGGGCCCAAACGTGGACCTCCAGCTGTTGTTGGACTACAAATCCCATCATCCCTAGCTAGCAGGACCAGGAGTCAGGGCTCTGATTGGAACTGTAGTCCAAAAACAGCTGGAGACTCAAGTTTGGGAAGCCCTGCTCTAAGGAGCCCAAAAGTGGTACCCGTAAGCTCTCCTGAAACTTCACAACGACCCTGTGAGGTAGGTTAGGCTGAGCACAAGTGCTTGGCTTGGTTGCGCATCCGAGTCCCAATTTGGGTGGTAAGGGGGCAGTCCCAGAGGCTAAATTTCTGTGCACCGAGTGGCTGTTTAAAGCATTACGCTCTGGGGTCACCAAACAAATAAAGGCTAAGAGGGGGCGATCTTGACTTTGCCTCCCATCCATTTCCAGGAGCTGTCAATTTAATAGTCCGTGTGCTGAGCCTCTTGTCTCATAAATCAAATGCAGTGGGGAGCAGACAGCGCTTCGTCGCAAGAGGGGTTAGAGGAGGCCCCTTGATGGGAGACTGGGACACAAAAGGAAAAGGCACCCGCGACAACAGCCCATTGCTTTGCAGCCCACTCAAACCTCTCTCTGTCTTCAAGGGGGACTGAGGAAGTCAGTCTTGCAGCCGGCAACTGCCCCCCTCCACCAGCCTCCCCCAGTTCCAAGGGGGAGTTTCCAGTTAAGCGCTGCTGAATTCAATGGGCCTTACTCCCAGGAAAGTGAGGTTTAGGATCCCAGCCTTAAAAAAAACTCTTTCCCGCTGGCAAAGGGAATTTGTGAAGCAGGCTGGGCTCCTCCGAAGATTAGCCAAGGACAAAGTTCCATGGAAAGCAGGCCGCAACTGCAGCTGGAATTTTGTTGGCCAAAAATTGGAAATCACAAGAAGTACCAGCAGTGGAGGAATGGCAGATGAAGATGATGGACTTTTGGGAGCTGGCCGACCTGACCGGAAGAGTCCGCGACCAGAAGGAGGAGGAGTACCAAGAGGAATGGAAGAAATTTAAAGACAATTTAGCTAAATATGTTAAGATAATTTAAATAGAAATACCTGCTAATATCAGATAGGCTTGGGTTTCAATATGTGATGTTGCAGAATAATATGTTTAAAGTTAAAATGAAAAGAAAGAAAGATGTAAATTGACTAAGTAAAATTTATGTGAAAATAGTTTTGGAAAACTGCTACAATGATTTATATGGAAACTCAGCCACAATGTTAACAAAAGTGGAACTATTACAGTCAAGATAAATGCTTGTTTGTTTGTTTGTCTGTTTTTGGTGTTCTTTTTCTATTTGTTTGTTATAAATTTGGAAAACTAATAAAAAAATTTGAAGGGGGGAAAGAGTTGCATGGAAAGCATCAGAAATTTATGGTCATAGCCTCCAAAGACAAGTGAGTGTCTTGAATATATTTAAGGCACTCCAGCATTGTAATAGGGGTCTTTCAACAAGAAAGCCCTCCCGCTAATCAGGAAGCGGGGTGGGGGGGTGGAGAGACAATGTGCCCATCGGTTTTTATTTTGCAAAAAGAGAAAGGAAATTACACATTGGTTGCGTGGGGCAATAACTCGCCGAATCGCCTGCTCAAAGGCCTCATAAAGGCTCCCTGTCCCTGAATTGTGAAGGTGAGCATCAAGCTTGATTGGGGGGGGGGGAGGGAGCAGCCGGGGAGGGGGGGCGTTCATAATAAACAGCAAGCCCGCCTGTACTGCAAGCTCCACTTTTGTCCAGGGATAGCAATTACGTAATTGGCCAGCCTGCCACCCTGTACCTTCTGAAAAATCTTTTGTTCGGCAGCCTACCAGCACAGAAGAGACGGACAAAACATTGACCGTCGAATGAGGAAGCTGAAAACATCTGCTTCAAGTTGCAACCTTTTTAAAAATTTAGTTTGTCAAGCAAGGCGGGATACCGGAAAAGCAAATTCACACCATTACACATTTCTGCAGCTGGTCTCCTTTAAGTTGCTCCTCTTTGCAGCTCCAGCTCCAGGCAGTTAAAATTAAAATAAATCACAGTAGCTCAAACTCTGGGGGACCACCAGGCAACAGAAGACAAACCTTAATAGCCAGCACCTTTGCTGCTGTCCCTGCAAACCTTAATAGCCTTAATAGTCCCCCCCACCAGCTCTTGGAAGCAAGTGTCTTCCTGGCCACTTCTAAACCTGGGAGGAATTCAAGTCCCCCCCCTTTCTGAACTGCCAGACAACAGATGATGCTCCCTCCCGACTTACTTAAAGCGAGAGCTTTTGCGAGAAGTATCCCAGATTCTCCTGCCCGTCTGAAACCCCCTCCTCAGCTACAGCATCCGCGAGTTTCCAGGAATCCTGCACCGCCTCTAGCCCGCGCATGCAAACCAACGCCGGGCGCCAAGAAACTTTTTTTCTGCAAAAAGCAGACCCAAAACAAAAGCAGGCTTTGCAAGGGAACGGATTTCCCGGTCTCAGTTCATCTCTCTCTCTCTCTGCCTTCAAGGCCGGGGGTGGGGGGGGGGCGAGCAGCCTTTGGCTGGCCAAGAAACAATGAAGCCGGCGAGACCCCCCCCCTCTTCCCTCCCTCTCTCCATTGTCCAAGGCGAGTGAAAGGCAGGCGGGGGAGAGGGAGCGCGTGAAAGGGAAAGTGGGAGGCAGGTGCTGGGAAGAAGACATCCTTGCGGGGGGGGGGATGCAAAAGCCGGCTGCAGAAAGCGAAAGTCCGCCGCTAAGGAAAGTGGCTCCCAGTCCCGGAGGACCCCCCCCTCCATTCCCGGGGAGAGAGAGAGGGGTTCCCTCCGGCCAGGGTTTCCCCCAAGAGGGGGGTGACCCCAAATGACCTGGCTGCAAAGGAAGACCAGCCACGCCACCCACCCACCCATCAGACAGACGGACAGACAGACAGCAACTCACCTGCCCAGGAAATAGCACGGCACGGCACGGCACGGCACGGCTCGCCACCCTCTTCTTCCTCCGCCGCTTTCTGCAAGCCTGCAAGCCGAGCCCCCCAAAAGCGGCTTTTGTTAGCAACCCCAGATGCGCTCGGGGGTCCTCGGTGGGGGGAAGAGGAGCGCAAGCGGCGTTTGCATGGCGGAGGGGCAGCCCCTCCCCCCCGCCCCGCCTCCAGCCCCTCCCCCTCGGAAGGACTTCCCCCTCCCCAAACAGCCCCCCCCCAAGGAACCCCCTCCCACTGATGCCCAGTAACATTTATGAAACGTGTATACCGCCCGTCAGAACGCGACTGACCCGGAGTGCTTTCCTTCCCTCCCTACTGCATCAGACTAGCCCCATCTCTGGAAAGATACCCCCCCAAATCAGCAACCACCCCCCCCAACCCACAACAGCTTCCTCCAGGGTGAACACCCTCCCCCCCAGCCCTCCTGGTCTGCAACCCTCCCCTCTCCGGTTCCCGGAGCATCTCCGCATCCCCGGAACGCACCCCCGTTTTGCCAGTGGCTCCCCCCAACCCCGAACCCCGCTATTCTGCAAGCAAGCAGCCTCCCCGCCCCCGGAGATCCTGCCCTCCCGAGCGCCCCCGGAGCATGCACGATGACAGCAAGAGCCCCCCCTCTCCAAATATCCCCGCCCCACTTTGCCTTAAAGACAAGACAGGGTTTTGGGGGGCTTCAAAAGAGCCCCGCCAGCCCTTGCGCCCCCTCCCGCTTTGCGCCCCGCTTCTGCCCCCCTGCTCTCCAGCCCCCTCTAGCGGCCGGGCAGCGCAGCGCAGCGCCTTCCGGAGCCTGCCTGCCTGCCTTACCTGCGTCAGGGTCCCGGGCGGCTGCTTGGCGCCCGGAGCATCGCTTAGCCCGCCCGCCGCCGCCGCCGCCGCCGCTCTTCCCCCGCCATGGCCGGAGCCGAGCAACGGCGCAGGGAGAAGGAGGCGGAGCGCCAGAAGCAGGCCGGGAAGGAGGAGGAGGAGAGCCCGCCCGGCAGAGACCTCCCCTCGACCCCGGAGCCGGCGGAGCAGCGGGCGGGCCCGGCTGTCAGGCAGAGGGAGGCAGCGGCCTCAGGCGGCCGCTCGGGGAGGGTCCCTCGCCTTGAAACGCGGACCGGTTTAATTCTACATCTTTAGGGTGGTGGTGGTGGGGAATCGGTTTTAGGTTTGGTCGAAACAGTATTTTTAAATTAATATTATTTTAATTAATTAATCGATCCAGCAAAATTAATTAATTAACTAATTTTAAATTAATAAATTAATTGTAAATTAATATTTACTGATTAAAAATGCAAATTTAATTACGTATTGAAAAGCATATCACTAGTTTTCGGGGGGCGTGCCCACCCAGGCAGGCGCTTTGAAACAGGGAGCTTTCTTTTTTTAGAATAATAATAATAATAAAATTGAAGAGTTAGAAGGGACGTCAAGGATCATCTAGTCCAACCCCCGGCAACAATGGAATATGCAACTGTCCCATATATATGTGTGTGTGTGTGTGTATATATGTGTGTGTGTGCATGTATATATATGTGTGTGTATATATATGTGTGTGTGTGTATACAGTGGTACCTCGAGTTAAGAACTTAATTTGTTCTGAAGGTCCGTTCTTAACCTGAAGCACCACTTTAGCTAATGGGGCATCCCGCTGCCACTGTGCCACCGGAGCACGATTTCTGTTCTCATCCTGAAGCAAAGTTCTTAACCCGAGGTACTATTTATGGGTTAGCGGAGTCCGTAACCTGAAGCGTCTGTAACCTGAGGTACCACTGTGTGTGTGTGTGTGTGTGTGTGTGTGTGTGTGTAAGAAGAACCTGCTGGGTCTGGCTAGTCCAACTTCCTGCTCCCACAGTGGCCAACCAGATACTTGTGGGAATATTTTATATTTAACTTTAATAGTCAGATGGGGATCAAACCTGCAACCTTGGCATTCATTATCAGCACCATGCTCTAGCCAACTGAGCTACCTGCTGCTTTTATTTCATATTTTGAGGCGAGGGAAGAATTATGTTAGGGTTGGTTTGGGGTTTTTTGCAGGCTTTATTTCAGTGATGGCCAAACTTGGCCCTCCAGCTGTTTGGGGACTACAGTTCCCATCATCCCTGACCACTGGGCCTGTTAGCTAGCAGTTAATCTGGGAGATTCCGAGACCAGAGAGAAGAGAAGATTGGAAGAAGTTTAAGGAATATTTGAAAATATATATTAATATTTAAATCTTAGAATAGCTTTGAAAGTGGATATAGGCTTTAGAGTTAGAAGTAGAAGATAGTGTGTTTTAAAACAGTATTATTTGTAAGTGATAAAATGGGAAGATTTTTATGGTAAAAGTAAGTGTGATAAAAAAAATGGTTAGAAATTATGATATATGTAAACTGCTAAAGATGAGGTACAATGAAAATCAGATAGGGGGCACTTGGGGAAGCCCACCTAACAATATTTAGAAAAAATAAGGGTAATTAAGGATCTTTTTGTATTGTTTGTCTTTCTGTTTGTGTTGTTTATTTGTGTTATAAAATGAATAATTTTTTTTGGAAAATAAACAGAATGTGTGGGATTATGTTAGCAGGGCTGTTGTGGGGATAAAATGGGGGAATTGGAGAGGTACCTTCACACACACAGTTTGGGGTGGGGTTTTGAAAAAATGAGGTCAGAAGGAAGTGAGTTGTAGAAAACCACACAGAGCACACGGAACAGAGAAGTTGCGCAAAGCTGCCCCGGAAGACGCTTCTCGCCATCATTTTGCTCTGCTTCTTAACTCCGTGTTATGTACTGAGTTGAATAGGATCCAGAATGCAGCAGTCTGATTGGTCCTAGAACAATAGGATCCAGAATGCAGCAGTCTGATTGGTCCTAGAACAATAGGATCCA
>JAXCMG010000059.1:3446477-3459131 GCA_034642415.1 Podarcis siculus
CTTCATGGCCGAGGGGGGCAGGATTGAACCCTGGCCTCTCCCAGGTTCTAGACTGGCGCTCTAACCACTGCACCACCCTCCGTTCCCTGTTGAATGAGCGGCCTGTTTTTGGAGACATCCCTGCCTTCTGCAGGACTCGAGCGAGTTCCGTAGTTTAACTGTGCTGCGTGAAGGACAACATTATGTTATCTCTCCTCAATTTTCCAGCGCTCAGTTTTGTTTGATGTCTACTAGTTGCTGGTGTTACAAGCAAGAGAGAAAAGCTGCGCTTTTTTCACAGTTCATTCTCCTCCACTGCAATCCTTGGCAGAGCAAGCATTTAATGCTAAGGAGGTGTTTGGGGAACTTATTTGCACCCCGGATTTAACCAGAGCTGTTGCACACTAGGAAATTTGCAGTGCTGTTTCTGGAGCCAGCCAGTTAGCCGTGGGCGAGTGGGACGAAGGCCGCTGGTACCCATCCTGTACCTGCCCATCCCACTGATGGGATCCTGTCCAAGCCTGAAAGTGCAATGCTCCTTGCTTAAGAGCCGTTGCTCTTGCAAAAGCTCAGAGGCCAAAAAAAAATGGGGGTGAGACAGACCTTTTGGCTTCAGGGTCTTTTGTCTGGGGTCTTTGCCCCACGCTTTCCCTCCCGGACCCTCTTAACTGAGGCCATTTCTCTGGAGGCCAAAATCCTCTGGTCTGCCATCTGCAAGAGCTGCCAGGAATGCTGTTTCAGGATGAGACCTTCTGCTCCTTCTCCCATTAAAAAATAACACACACACAACAAAACCCCTTTTTGGCTTTGATTCCAAAATGTCTAGACATCTTGCAAAAGCCCATTGCTTGCAAGATCCCGGCAACCCATCTTCTTCATTGGCTCCACCAGTGTGGGGCAGTGGTCAGAGTGTCTGACTAGGGCCCAGAAGACCCAGGTTCGAATCTCCACCCGCCTCTCCCTGGGTGACCCTGAGCCAGTCACTGCCTTCTCTCTGCCTGACTTACCTCACAGGGCTATTGTGGGGATTAAGTGAGGGGGAGGGGCATGTGTTCCACCTTGAGCTCCTTGGAGAAAAATGGTGGGATATAAATGCAATAGATTAACAGCAACAACTATTTAAAATTGGCACATGCCTGTATGGAAGTGAGAGCTGGACCATAAAGAGGGCTGATCGCCGAAGAATGGATGCTTTTGAATTATGGTGCTGGAGGAGACTCTTGAGAGTCCCATGGAGTGCAAGAAGATCCAACCTCTTCATTCTTAAGGAAATCAGCCCTGAGTGCTCACTGGAAAGACAGATCCTGAAGCTGAGACTCCAATACTTTGGCCACCTCATGAGAAGAGAAGACTCCCTGGAAAAGACCCTGGTGTTGGGAAAGATGGAGGGCGCAAGGAGAAGGGGACGACAGAGGATGAGATGGTTGGACAGTGTTCTCGATAGTTGTTTATTTCTTTGACATCTGATAGGAGGGCGTTCCATAGGGAGGGTGCCACTACCGAGAAGGCCCTCTGCCTGGTTCCGTGTTGAGGGAACCACCAGAAGGACCTTGGCACTGGACCTCAGTGTCCAGGCAGAATGATGGGGGTGGAGACGCTCCTTCAGGTATTCTGCAATGAGGCCGTTTAGGGCTTTCAAGGTCAGGACCAAGATTTTGAATTGTGCTCGGAAATATACTGTGAGCCAATGTAGGTCTTTCAAGGCCGGTGTTATGTCTTGGGCCCAAGAGTTGAGTCTGGGCCCCAAGAGTTGAGTCTGGGGAAGAGGCCTCCCATTGGTTGAAGCGCTGTGGTGGGCTCTTCTGTGCCGCGAGTTCGGGGGCAACTGAGCCAGTGAGATGCTGAGGCGGCCGGGTGGATATTTGCTTAAGACAGCCCTGCCCAAGTAGATACTCGGCATGGTCCCTGGTTGAAGGAATATAAATCATGCCTCTTTGTTTCCCCCCTGTTCCCAAACAGAAACTTCCTCCAGAGTGTTAAGTGACAACAGCAATGCAGGAAGAGACCAGCCGCTGCCCCCCCCCCCGCAAGGAACACTGCGCCATACTCCAGTCCAAATTGCTACAGATAATAAAACGAGCCATGAACAGGAAGAGTGGATTTCGTTTTTATTTTACCAGGTGAATTTTCAGGAATGCAAGATTTGTGGCGTGGACCCGGGAGACAAGAAAGCGGGGAGACAGGAACACAAACTGATGCATGCAGCCCTTGCAAAGATGTGGGGTTTGCGGCTTCTTTTTTTTGAATTAATGCACCTAAAAGTGGATATTTTAAGCACTACCTGAGCAGGACACTCTCTCTCCCCTTCTTAGCGCATCTTTCTCACTGCGCGCAAGCAGCTGGCATGTACCTGCTGAGCGCACCAATGGCATTGAACACATAGCACCTGCTGCAATACCTCAGGGTATCCGTTAAAAGCACTTTGGTCCAGCGACTGTAGGACAGGTTATAGGGCTCAGCCAGATGTCCTTTTGCACCCCACTTTCCAGGCACAGGTCTGTACTTTAAAGCTCCGCATCTGAGCGGGTGGGGTTTTTTTTTTTCCGTTCCAGTGCTTCTCCTGGGAAAACCCACATTTTAATGCCAAATCAGAGCAGATAACAAGCTGCAGAAAACCCGACTGCCATTTGCCAAATGCTGGGAGAATAAAATAACAGGCTCAGAGACAGAGCTTTGAAATGCAGAAATGGAGTCTGAATATCCTCCTAGGCAAGTTGGAGCAGGGGCCCCTTTTTGGGGGGGAAGACCCTTGGCCACAAGATGGCTGAGACAGCAACATTAAGACCCCCAGGGATTTTGCTGCCACCATTTTTGACACACCTCTCTCGCTAGACAGGTCCCATACCCTCTGCGAAGGGTTTATCTGATGGGTAACCAATCCCTTTGTTATCTTTTAAAAAGAGTTGAGGATGCAAAAGAGCAGCTTGTTGACTCGATCTTGCCATCGGTCCCTCCTGGAAACTGGTTTTGCAGAAGGTTCAACAGCAGCCCCATCCCGGGAGCTTTGAAAATGAGACTTAGGACTAGGAATTCCCAGGCTGCCAAGGGAGGGGGAGGAGGGGGGGTTCATGACACTCAGAAGTGCCCTTCAACTCGCTTTGCACTTCTGCAGATTTCACAGAGTAAGTCAGATTCCCCTTTCAACGCCAATAAAAGCAGAAAGAAAAAGAGCCCACAACTTTTAACTACGGTTAGCGTCACTAAACAAGCGTGAGCCAGCCTCGCACAAAGCACACACGACCGCACACTCACTACTCAGGTAGAGCTAACTCCCCGCGGCTCGTGCAAACTCAGACGTGCATCTTTTCGGACGTGTCGTTGGCCAGCATCTCGTCCGCCACGTCCCGGGGCACATTGGGGGGCGGGATCTTCAAGTCAGAAGGCTCCACCCCCCAGATGTCCCGGGCGTACTCCTTAATGGTCCGGTCGCTGGAGAACTTTCCGGAGGCGGCGATGTTCCTGATCACCATTTTGGTCCACTCCTTGGCGTTCTGAAAAAAGAAGCTGACTTGAGAATCGCAAAGGTCTCATTTCCTTTTTTCTTCTTCAAATTTTTAAATTAATTTTCCAAAAAATTTAAAACAAACAAACATACATACATCCTATTTGTAATTAAACCAATCTTGGTAACATTGTTAAGTGACTTCCTCAAATCCCCCTGGTTACCGGGGAGTCGCCAAAGGGCACCCACCGGATCACCAGGTCCTCAGAACGCCCGATCTGAGGTTTTTCCAGGGGACGGTGACGCTCTTGCGGTCTCCCCCTGCTTCACAGCGCTGGGGCTCTTTCAGCCGAAAGAGCTCCCGTCTGCCATTACCGGGCGACCAACTGGAAGTCTCTCGTTTCCATGCGCAGAGTTCTTTCTGACTGCCCAGCAAAACACTCCGGGCCAAAGCGACGGTTTGTTTCAAGTTCCAACCTAACCCAGCCCCAAGTTTGATGGTAGGAAAATAAGACAGCGTTTTACTTGAAGGAGCGTCCCCACCCCCATTGTCCAGCCCAGACACGGAGGTCCAGCTCTGAGGACCTTCTGGGAGTTCCCTCCCTGTAAGAAGTGAGGTTACAGGGAACCAGGCAGAGGGCCTTCTCGGTGGTGGCGCCTGCCCTGTGGAACGTCCTCCCGTCAGATGTCAAGCAGATAAAAACTACATAACTTTTAGAAGACATCTGAAGGCAGCCCTGCTTAGGGAAGTTTTTAATGTTTGATGTTTCATCGTGTTTTTAATATTCTGTGGGGAGCCGCGCAGAGTGGCTGAGGAAACCCAGCCAGATGGGCAGGGTATAAATAATAAATTTTATTTATTCTTATTATTATACATTTTAGGTCAGTGGTTCCCAATTAGCTAGGAACTGCAGAACCCTGTTTTTCAAAAGCCAAGCCACGAACCGCCTTCTTTTGAAAATGTCGATATCTCTGTAGTAGTTCTTGTTTTGTGAATGGTGCCAACATGTCTCAGAGCAAACGTACGTCTTCCGGGCTTCGCTCCTGTGCGAGTCACGTGACCTGTGTGAGCACACGGCACCCACAAAGTCAGGCGATGGGTATGCGCCACGGACATCAGTTGGGGTTTGCAGACCACCAATTGGGAACCACTGTTCTGGGTGGCTATCTTGCAAGAAGCAGCAAGAGGAGAACTACATAGGAAGTGCAGCATGTAGAAGAATCTCAAAATATAAGAGTGAAGGAAATACTTCACTGTACCTGCAGGATTGTAACAAGGAGGGATTTAAACGACAGGAGGGAGGAGGGAGAACTGTTTTGGCCCCAGAGCAGGCAGCATGGCCAATGGCCAGGAATTAAGGGAGTTTAAGGGCAGCAACACCTGGAGGGCCACAGGTGAGTCACACCTGAGCTACAAGGATGCTGATGAAATAACCACAGGTGATCAAGCACGGAGTTAATAAGCACACCCAGGAAACTACAAAAGGCCACAGTTTACTAAACACAGGTGTGCATGGGAGACAGAAAGTCTGCAGACTAAATAAGTTGTGTATTTATGGCTAGACTTGTGTTTTCCCCCCTCTTTCTCTTTTAAGGTCACAACATTAAAACATAGTATTAAAAGCAGGTTTAAACAACTTACAGCCACAAATAATACACCTCAATTTGTCCAAAGCCAAGGTAAAGAGGTAAATCTATAGCATTCTCCGGAAGCTGTATAATGAAGGTGCCAGACACACCTCTATGAGGACGGAGTTTCACATCTTAGGGGCCACCACAGAAAAGGTCCTCTCACCCTAGGCTGACACCCCATAGTGTCTGAGGGCAGGAGAACTACGAAGAGGACCTCCTCTGCTGGACTCAGCACCTGAGATGGTCTGTAGGGAAGGAGGTGGTCCTTATATATTTGGGACCTGAGTCATTTAGGGCATTAAAGGTAAAATGTAAAGGTAAAGGACCCCTGGATGGTTAAGTCCAGCCAAAGGCGACTCTGGGGTTGTGGTGCTCATCTCTGCTTACAGGCCGAGGGAGCCGGCGTTTGTCCACAGACAGCTTTCCGGGTCATGTGGCCAGCAGGACTAAACCACTTCTGGCGCAATGGGACAGAGCGCATGGAAACGCCGTTAACCTTCCCGCCAAAGTGGTACCTATTTATCTACTTGCACTGGCATGCTTTTGAACTGCTAGGTTGGCAGGAGCAGGGACCGAGCAACGGGAGCTCACCCCGTCACGGGGATTCGAACTGCTGAACTTCCAATCGACAGGCCCAAGAGACCCAGTGGTTTAGACAATGTGAGCACCTCGAACTGGGCCCGGAAACGAATTGAAAACCAGCGCATCTGTTTTAAAACAGGGGTTATAGAAGGGAACGTCCAGCCAGGAATCTAGCTGTTGCATTTTGGACCAACTTCCTCCCCTCCCTGCTGTCCCAGAGGACCATGCATATTGGGAGAACTCCAGAAAAAGGGCCATGGTGGCAGCGACGGAGGGGCGCTTTCCCTCTCGCTCCATTTCGGAGAATCTGGGAAGGTTAGCAATGGTACGAGGCCCCCCTGGGCTTCCCTCCAGCATCTCCTAGCACCTCGCTTGAAAGCCCTTCTTACAAATGTGGAACGGGCATTATGCGGTGCCTGGAATGGGGCCAGTTTGGCCGAGTGCGTTTACACAGGGTAAGGCGATCTCAGGAGACCTCTGGCAGCAGCAAGACACCCTCCGCCCAGCTTACCATGTAGAGTTGACTGACGTTGTCTTGACATCTGACGTAAGCTTCGTAGTCTGCGAAGACTTTGAACCTATTTGAGGAAGGAGTCAGAGCGGGCGTTAGAGGGGCTTGTGCCTGAACAATGAAGACCCCATGCAGGGCCATTTTTATTACAGTGGTACCTCTGGATGCGAACGGGATCCGTTCCGGAGCCCCGTTCGCATCCTGAAGCGAACGCAACCCGCGTCTGCGCATGCATGGGTCGCGATTCGCTGCTTCCGCGCATGCGTGTGACGTCATTTTGACGTCATGTCCTGTCAAAATAAAAACAGGGTCCTCAACAGGCCCTGACATCAGGAATAACTTTCCCCCTTTCTCTTTTTTATTATTAAATCAAGAATTAATCATACATAATCATAAAAATATGCTCCCTGAGACCATTCCATTATAGCTATCCAACCTCCCAAAATTTCAACACCTCTTGCGATGGTTTGACCCCTTTCCGTCTTAACAGTACAAATTCTACAAACACCCTCCATATCTCCTCAAAATCATTTCTCCTGCGTATTCCCCGTCTTACCTTAATGGCACATGTTAATTTATCATTAATAGCTACATCCCAAACCTTTTTGTACCATCATTCCATTTTATTTTCTGCTTGCCCCTTCTACTTCCGAGCTGTAATAATTTGTGTGGCTGTCAATAAATTTGTGAGCAAGTCCTTCAAAGCCCGTGAACCTTCCACCCCATCGTAAATTGATAATATTGCTACCTCTGGACTTCTGGTCAGCTTTAACCCCGTGATTTCTGCTATGTTCTTAAACACCCTTTGCCCAAAAAATTCTACATATTTACACCCCAGTAAGAGCTGTTCAACAGCGGAAAGGTCTCCCTTGGGAAGTTGTGGACTCTCCTTCCTTGGTTTTGAAGCAGAGGTTGGATGGTTTAGCTGAGATTCCTGCATTGCAGGGGGTTGGACTAGATGACCCTTGGTGGTCCCAATTCTATGTTCCTTAAACTTTTTCCAGAGTGGAGGGTCAGGGAAAGCAGACCCTCCTGCGATTGAGGCACAGAGGCCAGGCAAGTTACAGAGTGTGGCACAAGCAACCGTTAGCCAAAGCTGCCAACGGGTTTCTGCAAAGGGGTCTCCACTCACCGGTCATGGTGGAACAACATGTTGACCAAATCTTTGAAAAGGTCGGGATCTTTTGGTGAAAAGAATCCACTCTTGATCTGATCCATAGCTTGCTTTAGCTCAGGAAGCCTCTCGTAATATTCCTGAGCTTTGTACCTGATGGAAAGAGGGAGGAAAACCTTTAGCAAACATATTGAAGATTACCAATGGCCATGTATATAATAATAATAATAATAATAATAATAATAATAATAATTTATACCCCACCCATCCATAGCTGTCAACCGCCCCTTATTTGGCGGGAAACTCCCTTATCCCAGCGCCATGCCCCACTGCTGTCTCTTATTGATGATGTCCCTTAAATTTCCTGGGTTTCAACGGAAGCATCCCCTCTCCCTCCCTCCCTGCCGGGCAGGGAGGAGGGAGGCTCCAACTGTGTTGCTTGGCCTCCTCTCACCAGCGTCAGCCCCCGGGAGCCCCTCCCCGCTGGGACTGGCGGGAGCCTCGGGCCCTTCCACCGCCATCCTCCTTGCGGCCGCCGAACTGAGCGTCTTTGCCTGGGGCCTCCCCTCTGCCCGCCGCCACCGCCACTCCTGCTAGGCGGTACTGTGGCTGTGCCGCCGAAGGACCCGGATGAGATGGGCAGCCTGGCACGGCCTATGAATTGCTGAGGAGCCTTGAGAGGAGAGCGAGGGCAACCACAGAGAAAGCAGTTCAGAGAGAGGAGGAGGAGGCGGAGGCATGGGCAGGTGTTCCAAGGGCTACGAGGGAAGGACCGCAAGCGCTTCTCCCATAGATTTGTAGTGGTAGACTAGCATAGATGGTCTGATCTGCGGGTTTACTTCGGGCGCTATTTCCCCCCTCCTGCCCGCCTGATGGAACTGAGAGCTGCAGATGGAGCATGAGAGAAAAGATACAGAACTGCAGCAGCATCTTCGTAGCTTGGACTTCGTTTTGCGCGAAAAGTGGTTGCTGCTTGTAGTTATTTAATTGCAGTGTTTCATCGGCTGGTTTCTTGAGCAGCAACCTCTGGAAACGAAGGGCTAAAAACCAGCGCTGCTCTCCAAAATTATCTGGTCCCTTTTAACTTCTTATTTCAGCTGGTTGGCTAAAATCCCTTATTTTGGCTGCTGATCCCTTATTTTTGAGACTGCTGGTCCCTTATTTTCAAATCTGTAAGTTGATAGCTATGCACCCATCTGGCTGGGTTTCCCCAGCCACTCTGGGCGGCTTCCAACAGAATATTAAAATACAATAACCTATTCAACATTAAAAGCTTCCCTAAAGAGGGCTGCCTTCAGATGTCTTCTAAAAGTCTGGTACTTGTTGTTCTCTTTGACATCTGGTGGGAGGGCGTTCCACAGGGCGGGTGCCACTACCGAGAAGGCCCTCTGCCTGGTCTGCTACATGCTCCTGGCTTTGCAGTCACAAGACATCCTCAGCTATCTCACTTTGTTATACCAGGAGGGGCAGGACATGTAAACTCCCTTGATTTGGTAAGGAAAATCTGTTGGAAGTTCAGCAGCAGGGATTTGTAACTTAAGGGTTAATTACAATCACATGAAAGCCAACTTGTCAAGATGGAGATAGGTGGAAGTATTGTTTCACATGGAGGAATCACATTTACTGAGGCAGCACATGCTCTGACTGGCTGTGCAATTTCGCATCTATCCGGACCCCACCTGTATTAGGCAATGTAACTTTGCCAACAGAATTGCCATAACAGCCGCCTCCAAATTGTAGGGTGACTCAAATTATTGAGCAATTATTGATCTGCACGTTAACATATGCAAGGGGTCAAAAATCTGATCTTGCCATAAGCAAAATCTCTGGATTTTCTGTGCATCGGATAAGATCCAATTCAGTGGGCAAGATCAAATTTTTGCAAGGCACAACAGTGGAGCAATGAGAAAAGCTCCTGGAGTCCTTGTCTATCTTCTCTTTTGATATCCTTCCAATTTCTCCCATTGTAATGGGATATATTGTAATACTCCAATAATTCGGCAAACCACTCTATTTTTGTCAGTATTATAACACTTTTCCAATTTTTCGCAATCAATAGCCTTGTGGCTACTGTTGCGTATAAATACAATGTCTTGTCCTCTTCCTTAGACTTCCTGGCACTATTCCCAATAGAAAACCTTCTGATATTTTCCTAAGTGAATATCTGAACATTTTTTTCATTTCACTATATATAGTTTCCCAAAATTGTTTGATGTTTAAACAATTCCACCATATGTGCATCACAGTACCTTTCTCTGTGCTGCATCGACAGCAGACATCGCCACAATTTTTATTCATTTTTGATATTCTTTCAGGTGTTAAATACCATCTATGTTGCATTTTAAGGTAATTTTCTTTCAATATATAACACACAGTGAATTTCATATCTTCTTTCCACAATTTCCCCCATTGTTCAAGCATAATATTTTCCCCAATATCTTACACCCATTTAAACATGGATGCTTTAACCGGACCTCCGGAAGGAATTAAGTACATAACCAGAGGTACCACTGTAAATATATTTAAAATTTTTAAAAAAAAGAAAAAAGAGAAAAGCTCTTGGAACCGGGGGGTGGGGGGCGGAATTCATTGGTGCAGAATCCAATCAAAATACAGGTCAAGCGAAAAGCGTGGACGAGACCTTCGCTTCTGCCATACTCACCCTCTCCGGTCCAGCTCTGCCACATCCTCCACTCTCATGCCAAAGATGAAGAGGTTCTCTTCTCCAGCCTCTTCTGCCATCTCAACGTTGGCGCCATCCATCGTCCCAATGGTCAGGGCCCCGTTCAGCATGAATTTCATGTTGCCGGTGCCAGACGCTTCGGTGCCTGCCGTGGAAATCTGCTCCGACAGATCTGTGGCAGGGATCACTGCCAAGAGAGTGCAATTTTAGCCATTCCTGCGGCTTATTATTATTATTTCCATTTCTGTCACAGCCAACCATGACGGCTCGCAGCAGGTAATCAGGAAAAAAACCATGCAGAATCAAACAAGCAACTTTGTTATATGGACATATCAAACTGCCTTGCACCCAGAGGAAAGGGAAGGGTGTAGCTCCGTGGGGCAACTGGGAAAAAAATGTCCCAGTTTCAATTTCTGGCTCTTTCCAATTTAAAGGCTGAGGGAGAGGAATCTGCGAGCTTGCCAAGGAGTTGATAAGGTTTAGTACTGAGTTATTTGAAGTTCAACAGCTTCTTCTCCTTCCCAGGCTGAGAGAAAAATGGCAAAAACAGATATTTATTGGGACAGTGTGATTTCGGCAGCCGCTGCTAAAGTTGCAAACAATGAACCAGGGGACAGAGCAATGGAGAACTTCTGAAACAACAATGGGATATTAGCGCCACCCAAGGCATGATGGAGAACAGCAACAACCAGGAAAAGATAGACGTAATATTTTACAAGGGCAGGAAGAAACATTATGGACAGAATAACTGCCACTCACAGAAAGAACAAGGATGTAGTTTGAATGCTTCACCTGTAGCTTTATAAATCATTCAGTGTGTCAGTACAAATGGAAGTTGTTAAAATTGCAGTTGCTGTATAAGGGATTTAATGTTATTTTGACTTGAGAGTAATTGAAAGATTTTGGAACACAGAAATAAAGTAAAGCATCAATTCTAGCACGTGGGAGGCTACCTAAATTGTATAATTTGGCGTCTGAATTATTGGTATTACTAATTGTATTATAATTTGGTTTTGTTATAATGAGGCTATTATTGGATTACTGTAATTGAAAACTAATAATAATAATAATAATAATGATAATGATAAAGGCTGAGGGAGAAACTGTTAAGCACCTTTTCTGCCCAAGAGACAACTCTGAGTTAGGGCCAATAGCCTGACCTGGTATAAGACTGTTTCCTTTTACAGAACACTTGGGGAGACAGGCGAACTAATACCAGTGTACTGGAAGAAGCAAAATCACCAGTGTTGAAGCAATGATTCTTCCACATCAACTTCGTTGGACTGGTCATGTTGTGCAGATGCCTGATGATCATCTTCCAGAGCAACTACTCTATTCCGAACTTAAAAATGGAAAGCGTAATGCTGGTGGTCAACAAAAGAGGTTTAAAGACTGTCTCAAGGCAAATCTTTAAAAAATGTAGTATAAACACCGACAACTGGGAAACACTGGCCTGCGAGTGCTCCAGTTGGAGAACAGCCTTTGCCAAAGGTGTCCTGGGCTTTGAAGACACTCGAACTCAGGACACAAGGGAGAAACTTGCTAAGAGGAAGGCACGCTTGGCAAACCCTCACAGTGATCAGCTCCTGCCCAGAAACCAATGTCCCCATTGTGGAAGGACATGTGGATCCAGAATTGGCCTCCACAGTGACTTACGGACTCACTGTTAAAACCGTGTGTGCTGGACCATAAAGAAGGCTGATCGCTGAAGAACTGATGCTTTTGAATTATGGTGCTGGGGGAGACTCTTCAGAGTCCCATGGACTGCAAGAAGATCAAAACTATCCATTCTGAAGGAAATCAGCCCTGAATGCTCACTGGAAGGACAGATCCTGAAGCTGAGACTCCAATATTTTGGCCACCTCATGAGAAGAGAAGACTCCCTGGGAAAGACCCTGATGCTGGGAAAGATGGAGGGCACAAGGAGAAGGGGACGACAGAGGACGAGATGGCTGGACAGTGTTCTCAAAGCTACCAACATGAGTTTGACCAAACTGCGGGAGGCAGTGGAAGACAGGAGTGCCTGGTGTGCTCTGGTCCAGGGGGCCACGAAGAGTCGGGCACGTCCAAACGACTAGACAACAACAACATGGAAGACAATCTTACTCGGCTACGAGTGATCGCCAAAGAAGAAGAAGAAGAACGTGTTGGAGTAGGACCTGGGAGAGACAAGGGTTCAAATCCCCGTTCAGCTATCAAGTTCACTGGGTGACCTTGGGCCAGTGGTTGCCTCTTAGCCTAACCTACACTACAAGGTTGTTGTGGATATTAAACGAGGAGGGGGACAACCATGTATGCCACCTTCAGCTCCTTAGAGAAAAAGGCGGGATTATAAATGTAATCCATCAAATGTTTAAGGTCTGTTAATGAAGCTCTACTGCAAGCCCTCTGTCAGGTGAAGACTGGATTCCGCAAAAAGAAATGGACCCAAGTTAGTCGTCGTCATCAATTTAAATGGTTCTTCTCGGAGTAGAACTTAGTTGGATACAACCCAGTGGGCCCCAGAGCCCTCTCCCTTCCTTCAGTTTCCAGCAATTGGCGTTCAGTTAGAATCATAGAATCATAGAGTTGGAAGAGACCACAAGGGCCATCAAGTCCAACCCCCTGCCAAGCAGGAAACTCCATCAGAGCACTCCTGACATATGGTTGTCAAGCCTCTGCTTCAAGACCTCCAAAGAAGGAGACTCCACCACACTCCTTGGCAGCAAATT
>JAXCMG010000059.1:3464131-3480864 GCA_034642415.1 Podarcis siculus
TTTCCAGGCCTTTGACCATTTTGGTTGCCCTCCTCTGGACACGTTCCAGTTTGTCAGTGTCCTTCTTGAACTGTGGTGCCCAGAACTTGATACAGTACTCCAGGTGAGGTCTGACCAGAGCAGAATACAGTGGCATTATTAGATTTCTTGGCTAATAATGCATCATTTTTTCATCTCTGCCAAGCTAAGCAGTTGGCTCCTTACCTCTCTTGCCCTGACCTCGCCACTGTGATCCATGCGACGGTCACCTCCAGACTGGATTATTGTAACTCGCTCTGCGTGGGGCTGCCCTTGAGACTGACCCAGAAACTCCAGCGGGTGCAGAATGCTGCGGCGAGACTCCTTACGGGGTCCTCGCTGCGGGATCACATTCATCCAGTGCTATACCAGCTGCACTGGCTCCCGGTGGAGTACAGGATCAGGTTCAAGGTACTGGTTTTAACCTTCAAAGCCCTATACGGCCTAGGACCCACATACCTACAGGACCGCCTCTGTTGGTATGTCCCACAGAGGAACTTACGGTCTTCAAAGAAAAACATCTTGGACGTCCCAGGCCACAGAGAGGTTAGGCTGGCCTCAACCAGAGCCAGGGCTTTTTCGGCTGTGGCTCCGATCTGGTGGAACGCTCTGTCACAAGTGACTAGGGCCATGCGGGACTTGACATCTTTCCACAGGGCCTGCAAGACAGAGGTGTTCCGCCTGGCCTTTGGCCAGGGCACAGCCTGACTCCCTCCTTTGGCAATCCTCACAGAACTTCTAGCCCAGTGGTTGCCAATAATTTGATTGGAATTAAGTTGATAATGAAATGATTTTAGAATGTTTTATCATTTTACTGTTGTTAGCCGCTCTGAGCCTGGCTTCGGCTGGGGAGGGCGGGATATAAATAATTTTATTATTATTATTATTATTATTATTATTATTATTATTATTATTATTATTATCATCATTATCATAAGAAGAGTCTTTTGCTGGACCGGCCAAAGGGGGCCCATCTTGTCTAACATCCTGTTTGAGCAGCGGCCGATCAAATGCCCCAAAGGGAAACTCATGAGCAGGACTTAAGTGCAACAGCACCTCCCTTCACTTAATTGTCCTACTGTACAGCTGGGGGACCCTCAAGGGAAGAAGACTCGGAGCCCGGGGAGTGGTGGTGGTGGAACAACGATGAGTAGTCAGAGGGAGAAGACTGAGGAGGTGTCGGAAGCTGAAGGGCTAACAAGGCTTGGTGAGCTGGGAGAGTCTGTGGCAGAATGCAGTGCAGAATCAGAAGCGGAAGCAGGAGAGAGGGATGAGGGAGGCAGAGAGGAGTCAAGCTAGTGAAAAAGTCAGGGTGTCTGCCCCTCCTGCTGCAACGCTCTCTCCTCCCTTCTGATCTCCCAGGACCAGGAGAGGTGTGAAGCAGGAGGAGCAAAGACAGATACGTTGGCATAGTCTCAGATTGCTTGGGAAGGACCTGGGAGAGGAGGTGACTTAGGCAGTTGTGGGAAGGTGGGGACCTTTGGTCTCCACAACTGCTTCATAGGGGCAAGAGCTATTGAGAAGAGTTGTGTGCTTATTAGGCCTGGCACTCCTGAGCAGACCTTGTTTCTTCTAATAAAGAGTTAAATTGCTCCATGTGATTTATTGCTGGCTCACTCCTGACAATAGACTTATTCTGCGTGTATGTGCCTAATCTTCTCTTATAGCAGTCCAAGTTGACCATTGCTACATCTTTTTGAATTATGGTGCTGGAGGAGACTCTTGAGAGTCCCATGGACTGCAAGAAGATCCAACCTCTCCATTCTGAAGGAAATCAGCCCTGAGTGCTCACGGGAAGGACAGATCCTGAAGCTGAGGCTCCAAGACTCTGGCCACTTCATGAGAAGAGAAGACTCCCTGGAAAAGACCCTGATGTTGGGAAAGATGGAGGGCGCAAGGAGAAGGGGACGACAGAGGACAAGATGGTGGGACAGAGTTCTCGAAGCTACAAACATGAGTCTGACCAAACTGCGGGAGGCAGTGGAAGACAGGAGTGCCTGGCGTGCTCTGGTCCAGGGGGTTACGAAGAGTCGGACACGACTAAACAACAACAACAACATCTTATAGGAAACACTGTGTGTGTGTGTGTGTGTGTGTACTATTTTGGGGCTGCGATTTCACAGATATTTTTCACTGTGATTTACTTCTTTTTTATCGCCAATTTTATTGGTCTTTGCATTGCACAATGAGTCTACTTTCTGTTTTCTTGTGCTCTGGTTCAGAGGAAGGGTTGGGTAGGAAAGCACCAGACGAAAGGGAGATGATTACAGAAGTTTCTCTGAAGTGCAAAACAGAAACAAAAACCGCCAGACTAAAAATGGGAAGGAAACCACAATACCGCAACTGTCAAGGTACTGACTACAAAGAAACAGTGACCAAGAGAAGGTGGAAGGAGAGAGGGAAATGTTCTGGGGGAAGCCGACCTTTCTCCACAAGGGACGGCTGCAGACATTTTCTCTTGCCCGCTCCCACAATCTGCACATGCTCAGGGGCTCTAGAGCTCTGTCTTCAACCACCACCCAATTGGCCCAGTGGCAAAGCACCAGAAGCCCACCTTGGATCTAAACCCTAGTTCCAGATTTTTTCCACGCCCGCCCACTTGGGCCCCGCGGAAATGCCTGCCCGTACTCACACTTGTGACTTGACGATTTCCGAGTGGATCTTGGCGACTCCGTTGACGGCATGCGAGCCCACAATGCACAGGTGTGCCATGTTGATTCGCTTCATGCCTTCCTCTTCGATCAAGGACATCCGCCGGAGACGGTCAACGTCCTTTGGAAACATGGCTGCGATTCTCTGAGCAGGGACAAGGAGGGCAAGACGGCTCAGGCACTCACAGCCTAAGGCCCATGGGCTGGAAGTGGCCCATGGGGGTCGCTTAACCGGCCCATGGAGCCCTGCCACCCACTCGGGGACCCCCACTGCCCGGCTCCCATGCACTGCACTAAACCAGCGCAAAATGGAGCGGGGACCGCCTTCTGTGAAGCTGGGTGGCCTCCCATTGGCTGCAGGAAGCTCCTGCAGCCAATGGGAAGCCGTGCATGCCTCCTCTGCGCCGGAAATCGCGTCTGCACATGTGCAGACACCGAAATCGCGCTCAGGCGCACTCACGCTCCGCCCCATGGAGCGATCTATGTGGGAGTTAAGGGGCCCACGACAGGTAAACCTTGCCGACCCCTGCATTAGAGGGCAGGAAGCATGGCCCTCACTCCGACTTGGCGTCTGTTCTCCTTGGTTACACCTGGAGATGCCTGAAGCCAAATCGGAGGGAGGGCAAGCCCTTCTTGCGCTCCTCTCTGGCACCCTGTGGGCAAGAGAAAAGCCAATCCTGGAATCCAGTGAGCCACTGGGGAGTGTGAGCTCTGCCCTAGGCAAGCAGGGCAAAAACATCTGCACCATTAAATGGCTCTCTGGGAAATCACTTCTGCTGCCCCCGAATCGTGGCATTGGGCTTGGAAGCCAGAAATGGGGACAATGGCAACACAGCCCTGCTTACATCCAGGTGCCTCTGGTTGATTTCATAGATGATCTGCAGGTGTCTGGGCAGCAGTTTCTCCACCAGTTCCACCGGCCAGCGCTCAAGGGCTTCGGGGAGAACCGTGTGGTTCGTGTAGGCGAAAGTCCGCGTGGTGATGTCCCAGGCCTAGGATTTGTGAGAGAGAAGGACGGTGAGCAGGGCAAGGAAAGGAAACAGAAGGCTAAAGTAGCTGTTGCAGGATCTTATGCATAGGTTGGAGTGGGGTTGCCCCTCCAGCAGATACCATGCACATGCAGCCCACTACCAAAATCAGCACAATCACTTTTGTGACTTTTGTGATTTGTCCCCACAAAACACTTCATCACAGTTTCTTCCTATCTATTCAAAGGGCCTTTGCTGCACGATACCAAATGTAAGAATTCACTGATAAATGTATCTATGTACTGGCTCACTGGGAAAACTTCAGAAATTCATCTAGACATGTGAGCTTGGCTACTCAGCAGCCCCTCTGCCTGAGTGATAATCCCTGGCATCCTGATACCTGAGAGCCAGACAGGTAGCCATTCCAGAAATAACAAACCCAGATGAAGACAAAAGGGTGTGATTCACTTGGCTGGGAAACAGGGAAATGTAAATATCTTTTTTGTTACACTTGATGGGTGTTTGGTGGAGGGCAAGGAGAACCATGGGGCAGGGTCCAGGATGCTCAGATTACTGCCACCAGACCTCCCCTTTCATGATGTAACCATGATGTAGATTGGGGGGGTGTAACATGGGGATTAGCAGCTAATAAAAGTTTGGGGGCTCTCTTGTTCGGGGCTTCCACCTTGTGGCAGGTGGGAGTCCTGTTGCGACAGTCTTCAATAAAGACCAAGCCTACTGGCTGCTGTTTTGCTCTGGTATTCCTGGCTGGTGTCCTTGTTTTTTGTCCAAGGGAGCCCTCAGATTTCTCAATTAACAAGCTCAGTGGCAGAGTATCTGCTTTGCATTGAGAAGGTCCCAGGTTCAATCCCTGATGGGGGATAGAATACATATTTTAAGTAGCCCAGATTAAAAGGGGAAAACCTGAACTCAGGGCTTTTTTGTGCGTGACAGTGCTCACTGGTACAGAGTGCCGGTGACAAGGTTAAAAGGCACGCTGTATTATTTAAACATGGTTCTAGGAAGTTGGCAACTCGAATGAGGCAGAAGCACCGTGGCTAACTTGTACATTTGGCAACCTAGTAAGCCAATGCTTGCTTAGACATTTATGACATACCGTATTGTCCCGAATATAAGCCGCACCTGCAAATAAGCAGCACCTTTAAAATTTGGTGGCTTCGGGGAGGCTTGGGAGCTGCAGACAGGATGGGAACCGTTGCCCCATGCTCCTGGGCTGCTCTCTGGAGGGCAACTGTGCCAGATGGGAATTTGAAAAAAATAAGTGTGGCTTACCGTATTTTTCGCTCTATAACACGCTCCCAACCATAACACGCACATAGTTTTTAGAGGAGGAAAACAAGAAAAAAAATATTCTAAACAAAACAGTGGATGTATGATTTTTGTGGTTCATGCTGTGGCCACAGACATGTGATCTAACGATGAGTTTGGGGTAGCCCAATGCAAAAATCCTGAGGATCCATGTGGATCCGTGGTTTGTAACCACGTGAATGAAGGAACTGTCAGTAATGTATGGTATCTCCAATACAGTGATGAAGGAAGAGGGGGGGGGAGGGGGGGAGCTCGCACTTGTCCTAGGCAAAGCAGCCAACTCCTATAGGCCTAGGTGCCTTCACCCCCTCCATTAAATATTTGAGGGAGCCATCCTCCCCCCATGCTGATGGGCATTGCCATTCATATAAGGTACCAGTGTGCATGCACTTTGTCTTGAGATCACTGCAGTCTGTGAGATGGGGCTTACCTGTACCTGCCCCCCCAATATTTTATTGAAATTGGAAGAGGGAGGGAGGGAGGGAGGGAGGGAGGGAAGAGAGATTGAGAGCTCACATTTGTCCTAGGCAAAGCAGCTAACTCCTATGGGCCTAGGTGCCTTCACCCCCCCATTAAATATTTGAGGGAGTCATCCCCCATCCCCCATTGTGGTATGTGAGTGGGGCTTACCTGGCTGTCTCCCCAATATTTTTGAAGATGGAAGAGGGAGGGAGGGAGGGAGGGAGGGAAGGAAGAGAGAGGGGGAACTCACATTTGTGCAGCTGCCTTGCCTCAAACCGAAGCAAAAAGAGGAGGAGATGCAGGGACACGAGCCTTGTAAGCTGCTTTGTTTGAATTTACCGGTGAGGTGCTGGGGGAGGGACGGAAGGGGATGCCCTCTTTGTCCCTCCTTCCAGCTCATTGTAAAGAAAGCAGAGTAAGAACCACTTACATGTGTGTAAGGGAGAGCCATAGAGCAGGCAGACACTGAGAAAAAGAGGCTGTCTCCCTTCTCCCACCTTGGCTTTTACAGCTGCAGGCAGCTCTTGCCGGCTTCCAAGCTGCCTCCCTTCTCCAACCTCGCTAAAAAGCCATAGAGCAGGCAGACAGGAGGGAGAGAGGCTGTCTCCCTTCTCCCACCTTGGCTTTTACAGCTGCAGGCAGCTCTTGCCGGCTTCCAAGCTGCCTCCCTTCTCCCACCTCGCTAAAAAGCCATAGAGCAGGCAGACAGGAGGGAGAGAGGCTGTCTCCCGACACTCAGCTGTTGCTCAGCTGTTGCCGGCTTCTCAGGGAGCCAAGCGGAGGAAAAGAGGCTGCCGAACAGCCAGCAAGAGCGGCTCCTCCTGCCTGCATTCGCTCCATAACACGCACACACATTTCCCTTTACTTTTTAAGGGGGGGAAACTGCGTGTTATGGTGCGAAAAGTACGGTATATTCGGGCCAATACGGTACATACACCACTTTACTACATACAATGCTTTTAAAACCAAGCCTCTTAATTCTGCCCTACCTTTTCCTTTGAAAGGAACTCAGATAGACTGAAAAGCTACCATAATAGATGATGATTGCAGCTCACTACCAGTTTGTTCCAACCTTGAAGATAAGGAGTCCTGGGAACTGCTTAGCGACCGCATTGCAGAAAGAATACAACGGGTTTGTGTATATGTTTGCATGGCTTTTGCTTGCAGAGGCTGCAAACAAAGAAGCAGGTGGGGCAGGTAGATAGGAGGTTTGGAGTTGAAGGTGAACTTTGCTGGACCTATGTCCCCATGCACGCAGAGAGGACTATATGAGAGTCACTTTGACCCCTACAGCCTGGATCTGGGCAATGAATAATGCTAATGGCGTTCTGGTTCCTGGGGGAGAGGGCTTCATTCTGCACCCCATCTCTCTCTAAAAACCTCTCTCTCTCTGTCTCTCTCTCTTTCTGTGCGCCCAGGCAGAGAAGGCCACAGGGGGAACCCTCAAGGAGGAACACCTGTCTGCAGCACCTGCGTGTGGATTAGCGTGAATCTGATTAATAATCTTAATAATAATAATAATTTTTATTTATACCCCGACCTCCCCAGCCAAGGCCGGGCTCAGAGCGGCTTACAAGCAATAATAAAAATAAGTTGAATGATTACAACTTAAAAACAAAATTAAAATACAACATTAAAATATTGAAACATTAAAATATTAAAATGTAGCCTCCTCGCAGGAGAAGGAAAAGAATGAAGAAAGAGAGGGAGGGAATCAAATTGGCTCCAAGCCAAAGGCCAGGCGGAACAACTCTGTCTTCCAGGCCCTGCGGAAAGAAATCAGATCCTGCAGGGCCCTGGTCTCATGAGGCAGAGCGTTCCACCAGGCCGGGGCCAGTATTGAAAAGGCCCTGCTCTGGTTTAAGCTAATCTAACTTCTTTAGGGCCCAGGACCTCTAGGGTGTTGCTCTTTATGGACCTTAAGGTCCTCCACAGGGCATACTGAGAGAGGCGGTCCTGTAGGTACGATGGTCCTAGGCTGTGAAGGGCTTTAAAGGTCAAAAGCAGCACCATAAATCTGTACTCCACCGGGAGCCAGTGCAGCTTGAAAAGCACTGGGTGAATATGCTCCCATGGCAGAGACCCTGTGAGGAGCCTCGCTGCAGCATTCTGCACCCGCTGGAGTTTCTGGGACAGCTTCAAGGGCAGCCCCGCGTAGAGCGAATTACAGTAGTCAAGCCTGGAGGTGATCGTCGCATGGATCACTGTGGCCAGGTGGGGGCAGGAAAGGTAAGGGATTTAGCCACAAGAACTCCTTCTGTCTGATTCCTCTTTCTCTTTCTGCAGGCTAACTCTCTGTTAAGGGAAAGGACGGCCTAGTTGTGCAAAAGTTTGGTCAGGAAATAATAAAGCTTTTGAACTTTTACTTTTGGTCTGGTTATTGACCCAAATATTGCTGTATTGTTTTTAACACTCCATTGGGAGCCACCCAGAGTGGCTGGGGAAACTCAGCCAGATGGGCAGGGTATAAGTAATAAATTACTTTGAGCCAGGCTCACAGTTGCTTATCCTTACATCCTTGCATACATTCCCTTGACACACACAGCAAGGTTGTTGTTGAAAATTTAGCAATCCAGTTCCAAACTGGGTCGTAACACCAATGGCTCTTTTTCAGCTGTCCATGGTAGCTATTCTGTGCAGGAACCCACAGCAATTATCAATATTTGAGTACCAGCACGTCTTTTTTTTAAAAAACAAAACAAAACAAAACAAAAAGGAAAGTACTATTCGAACTTTGGCAGAGATAGACAGAAATATCTCCATCCTTACAGGTTGTTCTTCCCCAGATAACCAATACATCCCCTGGTGGCGGCGGCAGTGTCAATTCCCCAGTGACCATCTTAGAATCAAAAGACTGAAGAGTTGGAAGGGACCATTAGGGTCATCTAGCCCAACCCCCTGCAATGCGGGAATCTTTCACCCAATGTGGGGACTCGAACCCACAAGTCTCAGATTAAGAGTCACATACTATGGTTTTCCCAGTAGTGATGTATGGAAGTGAGAGCTGGACCATCAAGAAGGCTGATCACCGAAAAATTGATGCTTTTGAATTCTGGTGCTGGAGGAGACTCTTGAGAGTCCCATGGACTGCAAGACGATCAAACCGATCCATTCTGAAGGAAATCAGCCCTGAGTGCTCACTGGAAGGACAGATCCTGAAGCTGAGGCTCCAGTACTTTGGCCCCCTCATGAGAAGAGAAGACTCCCTGGGAAAGACCCTGATGATGGGAAAGATGAAGGGCACAAGGAGAAGGGGACGACGGAGGACGAGATGGTGGGACAGTGTTCTCGAAGCTACGAACATGAGTTTGACCAAACTGCGAGAGGCAGTGGAAGACAGGAGTGCCTGGTGTGCTCTGGTCCAGGGGGTCACGAAGAGGCGGACATGACTAAACAACTAAACAACTCTTGCTTATAGTTAGAGATAAGCGACATGTTTTTAGTTCTATTTGGTGTACGGTTCACAGGACACCGAAAGCTTCTGCTAAGCACACAAAGTCTATCGTCATATATATGGATTTGTTTAGCTTATATGTAAATCTAGCACCAGATAGACTAGATGACTCTGGGGGTCCCTTCCAAGTCTATGATTCTACAATTCCCTACCACCAGCGACCAGCAGGTGGAGCCATTGTGAAAGAACTCAACTTGGTGGCACCCTTCCCTTGGCACATATTATTCGCCCGGGAAGTCATTTTTTTACGAGAAGATCTAATGACGGGGGGGCAGCTGAATGGCGCTACCACGTGGGCAGGCCCTCACACCAATTCCACCAGCAAGACCTTGCTGTTTAGTTGTTTAGTCGTGTCCGACTCTTCGTGACCCCCTGGACCAGAGCACGCCAGGCACTCCTGTCTTCCACTGCCTCCCGCAGTTTGGTCAGACTCATGTTTGTAGCTTCGAGAACACTGCCCAACCATCTCGTCCTCTGTCGTCCCCTTCTCCTTGTGCCCTCCATCTTTCCCAACATCAGGGTCTTTTCCAGGGAGTCTTCTCTTCTCCTGAGGTGGCCAAAGTATTGGAGCCTCAGCTTCAGGATCTGTCCTTCCAGTGAGCACTCAGGGCTGATTTCCTTCAGAATGGAGAGGTTTGATCTTCCTGCAGTCCATGGGACTCTCAAGAGTCTCATCCAGCACCAGAATTCAAAAGCATCCATTCTTCGATGATCAGCCTTCTTGATGGTCCAGCTCTCACTTCCATACATCACTACTGGGAAAACCATAGCTTTAACTATAAGGACCTTTGTCAGCAAGGTGATGTCTCTGCTTTTTAAGATGCTGTCTAGGTTTGTCATTGCTTTTCTCCCACGAAGCAGGCTTCTTTTAATTTCATGCCAAACGTACAGTTGCATCATTCAGATGAAAACATGAAGTTACCGTAGAAGAGGCATGGCCAAACTTGGCCCTCCAGCTGTTTTGGGACTACAACTCCCATTATCCCTAGCTAACAGGACCAGTGGTCAGGGATGATGGGAACTGTAGTCCCAAAACAGCTGGAGGGCCAAGTTTGGCCATGCCTGCCATAGAGCAATCAGACCCTTGCTTTACTTAGCTGGCCTTGCAAGCGTGGTGCTGAGTTCAGGTTCTGCTCTTGAGGCTCCCCAAGAGGCACCTGGCTGGCCATTGTTAAAACGGGGTGCTGGACCAGATTGGCCTGATCCAGCAACCAGGCTCCATCCCTTGATCCCTGGAAAGAAACAGGAGCGACATGGAAGACTGTTCCAAACCTTGTCCCACGGCAGCTTTTCAATGTCCAGAAACACTCTCATCAGCTCGGGGATGGCCATGGCGGGATGCGTGTCGTTCAGCTGGATGGCAACCTGCAGATGTAGAAGGAAGAACCGAACAATTCATTTGGACCCCCAAACTGGCCAGTTAGCTTCTAAGAGGAGAGATGCTGGAAGTTAAAGTCTACCTTGGACAGAACTCATCGCTGGGTTTTTCTGCCCCCTTCTCCCAGCTGTGCACAGAATGGTTCTTGCTGCTCTGCACATGCCCAGAGGAAATAATCACTACTATATTGTCAGTTTGTATGTCTTAGTGGAGAAGGTATTGATTTGATGGGTAGAGATCTTTCCTATTCTAATAAATTCAAGAGGGTTCTGGAAGCTTCTCTGCGTGAAAGAAACAAGCAGAAGGTTCATGATGTTTGGGTTATACCTTCAGAGAAGCGGAGGACAACTGGTTTAAACTGGTTCTCTTATCTCTTACCTCAACATACTGTGATATTTCCTGCACTAACATTTGGGAGCCAATTGTCCATTTTTTATTTTTTTAAAATAAGGCCAGAAGGAGCCTGGGTTTCACTTTTCTCTTTCTATCTCTTCTCTTTCTGGTGTGGTGTTCTGTACATAGTATGCTATAGTGTTAAGGTTTTAGACTTATTATAAGTTATTGCAAGTTTAAGTTAAATCTGCTGCAACTAGATTTCTTATGGAAAATGCTAATCCTGAATGCATTGGATTTGTGACTAATTATGCTAATTTGCCTTTAGTAGCAGTAAAGCTCTGCCGGATGAAATACAATTGCCTCTGGGCTATTTGGGGGGAATTCTGCAACATGTTTAAGTTTTTACTCTGCTAACTATATGTTGGAGCAGGCATAGGCAAACTCGGCCCTCCAGGTGTTTTTGGACTCCAATTCCCATCATCCCTGACCACTGGTCCTGTTAGCTAGGGATGATGGGAGTTGTAGTCCCTAAACACCTGGAGGGCCGAGTTTGCCTATGCCTGCGTTGGAATCTACTGTGGATCAATACTGAGTAGAATTCAATGACATATATTTGTCATCAGGAGATAGATGACTACCTCCCTCTCCCTAGCTACTGATGTGGTATTGTTACATGAGCTGTAACCATGTCTGGATATTGTTACATGAGCTGTTGGGGAGCTTTAGGCTCGCAAAAATTTTGAGGTGTGTCAATTGCTGACATTTATTTAGCGTTATGATGAAGTGACATCATAGTTTTAAATGTATTGTGACCGTTTGGTTTTTATGTGAGTCGTTTCAGTGCAGATGCATATAATGAATTATGTAAATACGGCTGCATACATACCACAAATTTAAAGCACCTTAAAAGAACCTGGCTTCCCCCAAATGCATCCTGGGAATTGAGGTGTGCTAAGGCTGCTGGGAGGGACGCGGGTGGCGCTGTGGGTTAAACCACAGAGCCTAGGACTTGCTGATCAGAAGGTCGGCGGTTCGAATCCCCGCAACGGGGTGAGCTCCCATTGCTCAGTCCCAGCTCCTGCCAACCTAGCGTTCAAAAGCACGTCAAAGTGCAAGTAGATAAATAGGTACCACTCCGGTAGAAAGGTAAATGGCATTTCCGTGTGCTGCTCTGGTTCGCCAGAAGCGGCTTAGTCATGCTGGCCACATGATCCGGAAGCTGTACGCCGGCTCCCTCGGCCAGTAAAGCGAGATGAGCGCCGCAACCCCAGAGTCAGCCACGACTGGACCTAATGGTCAGGGGTTCCTTTATTTTTACCTTAAGGGTGCTGGGAACTGTGGCTCTGTGAAAGGTAAACTATAGTTCCCAAAGATCTTTGGGGGAAGCCAGGTGCTTTAAATTCCTTCATTGCAGGGGTTTGGACTCTTTGGGCTTTGGATGGGCCTCGGGTTACAAACGCTTCGGGTTACGTGTTTTCAGGTTGCGGACTGCGGGAAACACGGAAGTACCGGAAAGGGTTACTTCTGGGTTTCGCTGCTTGTGCATGCACAGAAGTGCCAAATTGCATCACGCATGTGCACAGACATGGCGCTGCAGGTTGCGGACATGCCTCTGTCACGGATTATGTCCGCAACCCAAGGTTCCACTGTATAAACACCAACAACTGGGAAACACTGGCCTGCGAGCGCTCCAGTTGGAGAACAGCCTTTACCAACGGTGTCATGGACTTTGAAGACACTCGAACTCAGGACGCAAGGGAGAAACGTGCAAAGAGGAAGGCACGCTTGGCAAACCCTCACTGTGATCAACTCCCACCCGGAATCCAATGTCCCCACTGTGGAAGGACGTGTGGATCCAGAATTGGCCTCCACAGTCACCTACGGACTCCTTGCTAAAACCGGGTTCATGGAAGACAACCTTACTTGGCTACGAGGGATCACCAAAGAAGAAGAATTTTGTGTGAAAGCCAACACACGCAAACAGAAAAATACCTGGTCTGGAAAGGAATCAAAAGCAGTCCGGACGCTTTCGGTGCTCCCAAATTTGGAGGCTTTGAACCGCCGGATGATGTCCTGCAGGGTTGCAGCTACCACGAAGTATTCTTGCTTCAAGCGCAGCTCCTTTCCTTCGAAAAACTGCAAAGATGGAGAGGATTGTCCCATTGGGAACACTGATAATAAGACACACCAGGCAAGGTGCTTATCTGTTGAACAGTGTGGTGTGTCCTAGCACAGCCTTTGCCATAAGCTGGCCCCCCTTCCAGATGTTTGGGCTACAACTCCCATCACAGCTGGGGAGTAAAATGGGAGTAACTGTGAATTCATTGCACAGGGCGGCTTTGGGGGGAGGACTGCAAATCACTTTGTGTATAAAAATGACTGTAGAAACATTTTTTTAAAATACCTTTCATTTCCCAAAGCACTTTAACCTTTACTATTCTGTGAATAATCCAAAGGGAATTTTGGGGATGGGCGAGATATTTTATATTTGACTTCATTTAGTAATGGTTCTTGTTTTTACTTGTTTTTTGAAAGTTTCTGTGGTTTTTTGGTTAACATTTTTTTGTGTTAAATATGTAGTCTGCAGTTGACCTGCTTTGTAAAGTTTTATTTCGAAATCTTTAAGATAATATTTTAGTTTTCTGTTAATTATGTTGCTTTGACTGCATACGTCACATTTGACTTTCTTCAGAAATGTTTGATTCCGGATTGTTTTATTGGTGTTTTAATATGCTGTAAACTGCTTTGAGATTTTTCTTTAAAATATAAAGCAGTATAGAAATGAAATAAATAATAATAATAATATTTGAGATGGGCTGATAACCAAAAGAAGTTGGGTGATGAAAAGCAAAAGAAGGGTCTTTGGAATCAGAGGGCACCCAGATGACACATGGCAGCGAATTAAACTTTACTACTCAAGCATCTCTTTAACTGCATATCAAAAGTGTTAAGTCTGAATTGCCACAGCATTTGTAGAATTTAGCCTCAAGGGGATAACTAGAGCTGAAACAAACAGTTGCTGAAATGATGAACACGTGTGGGATGCGAAACACAAGAGCAGTCAAGTACAACATTGCTAGAGTGAACATCTTTACACCTGGGGAGGAATGTTCATCCAGCCAGCAGGTAAACTTCCTGTTTCCTTCTGGGCTGGGACAGACTTCCTCTGCATGTGGCTAGAGGTGGGCGTGGCCTCACCTGTGCAGGTAACGACAAAAGCACAGGGCAGGGCAGCCATCTCTCTATGACTATTTTGTCGAAGAAGCAACATCTGCTTAGCCAAAGATGCTCTCTTGGCTTCCAGCCAATAGAGGACAAAGAGACTGTCTCCTTATGAGATAGTTTCCAGGTGTGTGTTACTTTTCTAAGCTAAGTCTGCCTTCTGGGATCTGATTGTGAACAGAATGTAAGTAAACTCTTTTTATACTTTTATAGAAGACTGTGTCGTCTATTCTATTTTATGAGGGAATAAGGGGAAATTACCAGAATAGTTATTACAGAGGCTTTAGCGAGCCTGAGCAAATGCTGCCGTTGCAAACTTAAAATAAAGGGGAATGTTTTACTCTGCTGAAATTGGGGAACTTGTTAACACAAGTTGGATAAGGATATAATTAGACAATATATCCTCTCCTGCATCCCTGAACATCCCCACAACAGAAACTATATGAAGCAGGCTAGATTTTTTTTTTTACATCTAAAAATCTTCTGGGGAAATTAAATGAGGGACTGAGCAAAAATTTTGGGTTTCGCAGAGAGGTTGGCCCCTTCACTCCATATCCTGACCCCCAAGGTGTGGACTGCAATTTTGAACTGTGAGAGATTCGTTGAACTGCGGCAGGCTTAAGTGTTTCGGCACCAGTTAAGGCATTGCAGGGATCTAGCACAATCTAACAGCCAATGAATCGGTTTCAATTTTCAAACCTGGTTGCTTGATTTTTTTGATTTTTTAAAAATTATTTTTTAAGGAAAGAATTGCTGTCGCCACAAGGTAAGCAACCGTGTGCTCCTGGCGAAAGCTGTTCAAAGAGATGAAATTTGGATTTCCAGTCCCTAGAAATGTATACCACATGAATGGAAATTACCTTCTTCCGGATTCAACGCTCCCCCCCCAACCTAAAAAGAATATTCCAAATTCATGGAGAGAGAGGCACGTCCAACTCCCAAGAGACTGATCTACTCCCAGTATGACGAAACTGGCACTGATCTATCCAGGATTGCACAGAGTTGTTCAGTTTTTTTGGGGGGGGAGGCGTCATCAAAGTTGTTGAGGCTTTTTTCCCTGTTTTCCCCCCCTTTCTGGCTGGTGATTGACCAGGATCCCATGATTGACAAGGATCGAACATGAACCAGTAGATTGTGATTGACCGGTTAGACATTCCTGCTTTAGTGCTTTACAGTGGTCATATTAACACAATATCAGTGCATCAGTGGCAGATTTATTCTGCTTTATTAGTTAATCTGTGGTACTTCCCAGATGCTACCACATTGGGGGCTATTATAACAAAACTATGCAGAATCCCACCCCAAACATTTGTTGCGTGAAAATTTGCTGGATTTTAGCAAGGAGTTACAGGATATTACCAATGGGAAATGAAGCAGTTTGACCGTCCCAAATCATTCTCAGGCCTAAGCAGTATAGTTACTGTATTTCTTGCTCTATAAGACTCACTTTTTCCCTCCTAAAAAGTAACGGGAAATGTGTGTGCGTCTTATGGAGCGAATGCAGGCTGCGCAGCTATCCCAGAAGCCAGAACAGCAAGAGGGATTGCTGCTTTCACTGCGCAGTGATCCCTCTTGCTGTTCTGGCTTCTGAGATTCAGAATAGTTTTTTTCTTGTTTCCCTCCTCCAAAAACTAGGTGCGTCTTGTGGTCTGGTGCGTCTTGTAGAGCGAAAAATACGGTAAGTGGGATCACACATGACTGCCCTAAAAGCATTTGGATGTCTAAAGAAAAAAACTCAGTATTATTTCCATCAGATCCCCCCCTTCCCCATTAACAGCAAAGAAGCTAGGCTAAGCAACGGCACAGGTGTGAAAAATCAAGACACAGAAAGGAATTCTAGGCTGGTTCTCACGGAGGCAGTAAACTTGTCTAGGCAGCAAACATTTCAGATACTCCTGCATATAAACACACACACACACACCCCTTCCATGTCGACAAATAGCATATCAGTGAGGGCAAGGATCCCTGTCCTTGAGGGGCTAGCTTTCTAAAGGCAGGGACCTTTAAGGTTTGGAGGAGGATCCCTCCCCGCAACGCTCCCTCCACATTCGGGATCTGGAGACAGGTTTGCTACCTCGGTGAGAATTCAAGAACAGTGAGAAGCACAGAAATACGTCACAGGCGAAGGTTGAGGGAGCGAGGCCAACGAATCTGCCACGCCAAAGTTACAGATCTACACAGAGCTCTCCTCACCAGGTGCGCCGGCTGCGGCAGCGAGGGGTGAACAAGACAACGTCAAATGCCTGAAACAGCTCAAGGGCTGAGAAAGCAACAGGAAAACATTCGCACACGAAAGCCCCCCACTTTGTCTTTAAAAAACAACCCGGCACCCTCCTTGTACAGCGAGCCAGTAACTACTGTATTAGGTCCATAACTATTTGCTGCTTGAGAGTTTGAGTGTTTTGTTTCCAGTCCTCATGGTGACATCCAGGGATGGATTTAGGTTTGATGAGGCCCTCAGCTACTGAAGGTAATGGGGCCCTTGATACGTCCAGCTGTCCAGTGTTTCTGTGCGCTGCTCTGGTTCACCAGAACCGGCGGCTTAGTCATGCTGGCCACATGACCCGGAACCTGTCTGGGGACAAACACCGGCTCCCTCGGCCTATAGAGCGAGATGAGCTCCGCAACCCCAGAGTCAGCCACGACTGGACCTAATGGTCAGGGGTCCCTTTACCTTTACCTAATACATGCTTTGCAATCCTGGTTCGGTGGGATTGCACAAACCACAGTTTGATGCGGCAGCAACTTGTGGTTTATGTGATATTTGCAGAAGTAACTGACTAAACATGGTCAAAACAAAAAAAAATTTTCCTTCCAGTAGCACCTTAAAGACCAACTAAGTTAGTTCTTGGTATGAGCTTTCGTGTGCATGCACACTTCTTCAGATACACATGTGTATCTGAAGAAGTGTGCAT
>JAXCMG010000059.1:3481264-3512389 GCA_034642415.1 Podarcis siculus
TTGGAGAAGACCAACTGAAGCCCAAAGCACAATTGGGAACAAGAGACAGATGATGCTTTAGTGAAGACCTGTTCCTGTCTGCAGCTAAAGACACAGGAAATAAATTGCAGCTTTTGCGGGAGAGGTGAGATTTGGAGGTCTGGCGCTGAGAGCTACTCCTGCAGAACACTCCAGATGAACCTATTTTGAAGCCTGCTTGAGGCAGATTCACAGCCAAGAACTCGGTGACAAAGCCCATTCCCAGATCTTTTATGAGGACGCTTCATGCATCCAGAGTTATGAGCCTGCAAAAAGGCTCAAATCATTTCCTTGTTTGGTTCGGAAAGGCTGACACTCTCCCTCCCTCTCTCCCAAGCAACCCCTCTCACACATCTGCAAGAAGAAGGCTGCACTTCTGCACCCAAGGACTTACGTTATCATTTGGGTAAAGGACGCGGGAAATGTTCTCAGCCAAGTTTCTGTCCAGCACAGCCTGAATGTAATCGCCAACGTTGACTAGAAAAAAAGAAAAAAAAGGTTTGGGGAGGAAAACAAGCTGTCAACTTCAGAGATACATGGCAGGGAGCATGCAGTCTCAGCTTCCTTCTTGTTCCCCTCCCCTCCATCCATCTCAAGTTTCTAGTCCTGTGTAACGGTGACAATTTTCTTGGAGGCATTTGGCGACTAAAACCTCAGGCGGCTGAAAGGCGGCCAAAATGTTACAGAAATTCAACTGTAGCCCAACAGGTGACTTCTTTGAAAAGTGAATCCAGGAACCAGCTGGTCAGAGATGTGGCCGGCGGTGGGGTGGGGGGCAGGGAGCAAGGAGGAGGCTAATGAGAATTTTCCAATCAGCTATCTGACAAAGCCACTTCCGGACCTGGCCAAGGAGGTGGGGTTGCGGGCTTCACGCCCACCCCACATGCGCGGGGGCTGGGTTGCAGCCCCCGCGAGAGCAGGGGAATCCCTGCCGCGTCGTCCGCCCAGCCAGCCAATCGCATGGCTGGGGGTGTGTGGCTTGCCCTATTTAGGGCCGGCGCGGCCGGGGCTCGCCCTCTTTTGCCCCACTATGGTGTTAACCCTTCCCGGTCTTCAGCAAACGGGCTGGAGCCGGATAGTCGATAGGACCAATGCCTAAGCCAATGCCTCTCATTCCTGAAATCAATAAAGTTGTGGCCTAATTCGCCCATTTAACCTTAATTCTGGTGTCCTGTGTCTTTATTTCTCCCTGGTGGGGGTGGGAACGCACCACGCAACAGCTAGGCAGAGCAAGACAGCAAAAAAAGGAAAGGAAACCAAAATCGAAATATATAATATTGATTATGATAACTGGGTAAATTTATGGAATGAAGGTGTGAGGTTTACGGCGTGTTCTACTTTAAAAGAAAATTTAATGAAAATGATGGACCGGTGGTATATCACTCCGGTTAAACTAGCAAAAATGTACAGAGTGAGCAACAAAGGTTGTTGGAAGTGTAAATTAAAAAATGGTGAATGTGGTGGACATGTGAAAAAATGAAAAAAATCTGGGACATGATTTATTAAACTTTTTTAATACACCTTCCCAAAGAAACCAGAGGCTTTTTTGCTAGGGATAATAGGGGATGAATTAAGAAAAGAGGACCACAAATTATTTATGTACGCCATGACCGCCGCTAGGATTCTAGTGGCTCAAAAATGGAAAACCCAGGAAATCCCAACTTTAATGGAGTGGCAGACGAAAATGTTTGAATACGTAGAATTGGCGAAAATGACTGATAAGATTCGGAACCAAAAAGTAACAAAGTTCAAAGAGGAGTGGAGTGAATTTGTTGAGTACATGCGGAATAACTGTAGAAGCCTAAAGACTGTAGCAGGGTTGATATAAATCTTGTGACGTGGACAGAGTGTAAATAAGAATCTGCAAGAGAGGATGTTAATTGTGAAAGCTGAAGTAGGAAGGAAGGAAGTCCGGGCGCGATAATGCGCATGGTAAATAAGAAGATACAAAAATGTTGAATGTAAGAGTATATGTTTTATTTAATTTTGTTTTGGAAAACCAATAAAAAGCATTAAAAAAAAGGGAAAAGGAAAGGAAACAAGGTGGCTATTTCTAGACACTATGACTACAGCCAAAAAAGAGGCAATTTATCCCTATCTCATACATCCAAGCTTGATTAGTGAGATCAGCAGCAGTGTGGCTGGTCATTCCCCAAGTTGCTGAGGCTCGTTTGACAACAACAGGAAACCGAGCCTTTAGTGCCAACAGCCCTGTGGAACTCCCTGCCACTAGAACTTCAGCAGGTGCCTGCTGGGTCACTTTTTAAACACCCGCTGAAAACCTTTCTGTGGGATGTAATCCACTGGGAGCAGTCAAGTAGAACATTCCTTGTTTTGCTAGAGTGGTCATGCAGGCGTGACCTTTCTAGACCTGGTAAAAGGCCAAGTCATGCAGCTACCTCCCTTCTCTTTGATCTTCTTTTTCGTCCTGCAAACTTCTTCATTCACCTGGACTGTACTGGTGGCCAGCAGTTCCCCAGGTTATCTCCCATATGGGGTAAACCTGTTTGTACATATTTGTAACTTTAAGCCGAAAGCCTGCCTTCAGGGATCACACTCTGCTCTGCCTGATCGTGAGTAAAACTACTTTTTGTTACTTATGAATAAGACTGTTGTGTCTTTATTCTTTTAGGAGGGATGAAAGGGACCTTACCAGAAACAATAGAACATATCTCAATCTGGGCCAGCCAGATTGAATTGTTTGTTGTCTTAATAGGCTCACACGAGTTTGCAACCAGCTTTCTGCTGTATAAGGGGAATGTAACTCTGCTATATTAAGAAACTTGCTAGTGCGAGTTAGGAAGGATATTAATAACCAATATATCCTCTCCTGCCACCCTCAACATTCCCACACTTTCCAGGCCTACGCAAGCAATTAAGAATAGCTCCTAGTTGATTTCTGATTTTAACTTGTATATGCTTTGTGTATATGCCAGTTGTGTGTATAATTGTTGTACAGTGGTACCTCCGGTTGCGAACGGGATCCATTCCAGAGGCCCGTTCGCAACATGAAAAGCCCGCAACCTGAAGTGCCATATCTGTGCAGGTGCGCGGCATGATTTGGCGCTTGTGCACATGCGCAAAGTGCGATTTAGCGCTTCTGCGCATGCACAAGCAGCGAAACCCGGAAGTAACCCTTTCTGGTACTTCCGGGTCGCCACGGGACGCAACCTGAAAAAAACCTATCATGAAGCAAATGTAACATGAGGTATGACTGTACAGTGGTACCTCGGGTTAAGTACTTAATTTGTTCCGGAGGTTTGTTCTTAACTTGAAACTGCTCTTAACCTGAAGCACCACTTTAGCTAATGGGGCCTCCTGCTGCCGCCGTGCATCCTGAAGCAAAGTTCTTAACCTGAAGACCATTTCTGGGTTAGCAGAGTCTGTAACCTGAAGCGTATGTAACCCGAGGTACCACTGTATATGGTTTTAAGAAAAGTAGTATATAAATATTCTTGCAAACAGAACGAAAACACTTACAGTCACGGAGGTTGAAATCGTTGGGAGCCCGAGCCGACCACAATCTCATGGTGTTGACTGTGTTGTTCATGTAGCCAGGAATTGGGGTGTCGTAGGGCAAAGCCAGGACCACCTGGGGAGAGAAAAGGCCCAGAAGCATCAGCTGTGTTGCATGGTGCCCACCCAGGGAGGGGATGGCCAAGGGACCCCCCCCCACCACCACCACTGCCCCCATCCTTTCAGACACAGGTGCTCCTTCATAGGAGGGGTCAACATCTTGCAGGGGACCTCTATCATAGGAAGCCAGATTCTGGAGATGAACCCAACAAAGGCCATCTCATTGATCAAATGTGCCATTTTCTAATTTCTCCAGTTTTAATTTTTTTTTAAAGTCCTCATTGAAACCCATCGGCAATTTTAGTATGAATTTCTCCCTACACACACACATTTGCAAAGTGGTAACTCAGGTTAAGAACTTAATTCGTTCTGGAGGTCTGTTCTTAACCTGAAACTGTTCTTAACCTGAAGCACCACTTTAGCTAATGGGGCCTCCGCACGATTTCTGTTCTCATCCTGAAGCAAAGTTCTTAACCCAAGGTACTATTTCTGGGTTAGCGGAGTCTGTAACCTGAAGCGTCTGTAACTTGAAGTGCCTGTAACCCAAGATATCACTGTATAATGTGTGTTTATGTGTTACTTTCATTGATCTATGCAAGCTTTTGCACACATTATTTGGTTAAACAGTGGCACTGCAAAATTCAGGGCAAATTTCAAATGAAAATCACATTACAGTGGTACGTTGGTTCTCAAACTTAATCTGTTCCGGAAGTCCATTCCAAAACCAAAGTGTTCCAAAACCAAGGTGTGCTTTTCCCATAGAAAGTAATTGATCCATAAAATGAAAGCAATAATCAATGTACTGTATTACAAAATAAATTAGATGGTATTGTAGATGATATTATTTTTTTTATCTGTACTGATGACAGTCGTCGTTTGGATGAGGGGCTTTTATCCATTTCCACAGTCACACAATCAATCAATCAATCAATCAGTAGTTGAACTGGGTTCCACACAGTCACAAAAAACCGAAAAAGCCTCAAAAACAAAAATGCAAAATAGCAAAAACAAAACCACCAAACTTAATCTGTTCCGGAAGTCCGTTTGACTTCCAAAATGTTCCAAAACCAAGGTGCAGCTTCTGATTGGGGCAGGCGCCCCGGAAACCATAGCCGGCAGCCGCATCGGACATTCGAAAACCAGAACACTTACTTCCGGGTTTTCGGCATTTGGGAACCAAGGTGTTTGGGAATCGGGTTAAGTACTTAATTCGTTCCGGAGGTCCGTTCTTAACCTGAAACTGTTCTTAACCTGAAGCACCACTTTAGCTAATGGGGCCTCCCGCTGCCGCTGTGCCGCCGGAGCACGATTTCTGTTCTCCTGAAGCAAAGTTCTTAACCAGAGGTACTATTTCTGGGTTAGCGGAGTCTGTAACCTGAAGCGTATGTAACCCGAGGTACCACTGTATTGGTTCAAGAAGAGCAAATCAGGTTGTTTCCCATTAAAATGGAACCGGAACCCAATCTATCCCCCTTCCCTACTGGGTGAGGCATATAAGACCACCCAGTAACCTTTTTGGCTGTGGGGAGTTGAACTTCCTTCCTCCCCACAAGCAAGACCATGGAGGTCCCAGTACCTGGGTGTCGATCCATCTCACGCCGGTCTGGGTGTGCTCCACCCTTCCATAAAAATGAATGGGAAGCATGTACTCTGGCCGGGCTTTCTCCCAGGGGTTCCCGTGTCTTAGCCAATCGTCAGCTTCCTCCACCTAGAAAGAGAAAATTATCAGGATGAGAATGAGAAGAATGAACCAGACAATACCGTGTCACAATCAGTGTCATTCACAGAAATGACAATACAGCACAGAGGAACAGTTATGCACAAAACCACATATGGAACGGACTCTTTATAGTAAGTGTTATATGGTCCCTAAATTCACGTCCAGCGTTTGGTTAAGCTTGGAGTTTAAAGAAATGTGCTCATAGCATTTTATACAGTAAGAGGATTGATAACAACAGGTGAATAATCAGGCATTTTTGAAATCATGACCGCCATTCTTATCCTCCCAAAATATATCCCACCTTCCCTTTAAAACTAGCAGGTTAGTAATTATCGCAAGACAAGTTGCAAGAAAAAGGCTCCCTGCTGATTTGGTTTTGCTTGGAGTTCTTTAAGGCAAACCAACCTATTCTTCAGCAATGACAAACAACATCTTAAAAAGCAGAGACATCACCTTGCCAACAAAGGTCCGTATAGTAAAAGCTATGGTTTTCCCAGGAGTGATGTATGGAAGTGAAAGCTGGACCATAAAGAAGGCTGATCGCCAAAGAATGGATGCTTTTGAATTCTGGTGCTGGAGGAGACTCTTCAGAGTCCGATGGACTGCAAGAAAATCAAACCTCTCCATTCGGAAGGAAATCAGCCCTGAGTGTTCACTGGAAGGACAGATCCTGAAGCTGAGGCTCCAAGACTTTGGCCACCTCATGAGAAGAGAAGACTCCCTGGAAGAGACCCTGATGTTGGGAAAGATGGAGGGCACAAGGAGAAGGGGACAACAGAGGACAAGATGGTTGGACGGTGTTCTCGAAGCTACCAGCATGAGTTTGACCAAACTGTGGGAGGCAGTGGGAGACAGGAGTGCCTGGCGTGCTCTGGTCCAGGGGGTCATGAAGAGTCGGACACGACTAAACGACTGAACAACAACAAACCTATTCTTCATTCATCTTCAAACCCTAGTTTGAACCCTAGTTAAAACCCTAGTTTTCTAGCAATTTGTACAACAAGTATGTAAAAAAAAGGGGGGGGATTGGCAAGGAACCGAGGACTACATGGTTGGCAATGCTGGTAAACAGTTCAGACCTTGTCTCATTCATACATGCAGTTTTTGCTCATAAGCAGAGGGTGACAAGGAGAACAGAAGACCCAAAGGGATGGGGTGCTGCGCGAAGGGTGAAAGTGGGTGAGTGGGAAGCAAAAGTGAAGCACGCAAGAGGTTGCAGGTGCTCCCCCAGGTTTTGTTTCCTGGGAATGAGGGTTAGCGGAAACTGTGGCATCTTTAGGATAGTGGGTTTTATCTACGCGCATATGCAACTTGAGTGCAAGATAAGAGTGGCTCACAGCACTAAAACCTCAACAAACCTTGCTTAGGGCCCTCGTATTTACGGGACCGCCTCTCCTGGTCTGCCCCGCAGAGGACCTTAAGGTCCATGAATAATCATAGTTTAGAGGTCCCGGGCCCTGAGGAAGTTAGATTATCCTCCACCAGGGCCAGGGCCTTCTTAGTGACGGCTCCGACCTGGTGGAATGCTCTGTCCCATGAGACCAGGGCCCTGCAGGATTTAACCTCTTTCCGTTGGGCCTGTAAGACAGAGCTATTCCGCCTGGCCTTTAATTTGAATTCAGCCTGATCTTTCATTTCCCTTTCCTTCCCTCCCCTTCCCTTCCTTTTATGAAGATCACCCACTCTGAGACCCCACAGCTAATTCTCCCCTGGCCTCCTTGCTGGCCTAAGTAGGACCAATTCAGCCAGCTAGTCCTGGGGATTATCTTATTGATTTTTTATTTTTATTGTTATTCATGTTTTTTTAGTGTACTTTATGCTGCTTTTATAATATATAAGTGTTTTAAAGTGTTTTAAATTTGTTGTTAACTGCCCTGAGCCTGGTTTTCAAAGCGGGAAGGGTGGGGTATAAATAAAAAATTATTATTATTGTTGTTGTTTAGTCATGTCCGACTCTTCATGACCCCCTGGACCAGAGCACGCCAGGCACTCCTGTCTTCCACTGCCTCCCGCAGTTTGGTCAGACTCATGCTGGTAGCTTCGAGAACACTGCCCAACCATCTCATCCTCTGTCGTCCCCTTCTCCTTGTGCCCTCCATCTTTCCCAACATCGGGGTCTTTTCCAGGGAGTCTTCTCATCTCATGAGGGGGCCAAAGTCTTGGAGCCTCAGCTTCAGGATCTGTCCTTCCAGTGAGCACTCAGGGCTGATTTCCTTCAGAATGGAGAGGTTGGATCTTCTTGCAGTCCATGGGACTCTCCAGAATCTCCTCCAGCATCAGAATTCAAAAGCATCCATTCTTCGGCGATCAGCCTTCTTTATGGTCCAGCTCTCACTTTATTATTATTATTATTATTATTATTATTATTACTACTACTACTACTATTACTATTATTATTGCAGAAGAACCTGGAGCTCTCTCCTTCTGCCGAGCAGAGCTGAAGTCATCTAAGGCTTTTCCTGAACCCTGTTATATGCATTGCTCAGGGCGTCACAGAGTCTCCCGGAAGGGCGTAACCGTGCGCCAAAATCCTGCCAATAAAAGTTGGCTCAGATCCCTGAACTTGCTGGGACGTCCCAGCACATGAAAAGGCAGAAATTTACACCTAAAAGAAGAATCCCAGAGCTCTTTCCTCTGTCCTGGGGCCCAATGAGAGCTGACTGCCCTTTGCACTGAAGATTCCCTTGAGCATGTTTGGAGGTGATGCAATGGGCCCCTCTCTCCTCTCTGCCCCCCCTTTGAGATCTAGCCCAGGGAAGTCACTCTTATCAATCCAAGGTAAATTGGCCTATGCACATCTAGTCTGTGATCTCCTCCCTGAACTCCAGTTATCGGTTTGCCAGATTATTCTGTTAATCATTGTCCCAGCCTACTCCCTGGAAGCCTTTGAAAGAAACAGGAGGGGCCCCCACAACTATTTACCAAACCCAAACACACACACACACACACACACACAAGAGTTCACAGCCTAAAAAGGATGATATAGAGGTTGGGAAAGTTTTTCAGGAAAGGGAACCCAAAATTATCAAGGGAAGAGAGAGGTTTCAGCATTCGGGACTTTTGATTTTAGAAAAGAGACGATTAAAAGGCGACATGGTAGAAGCTGATGAAATTATGCAGGTGAACACTGGAAGATTCAGGGCAGATAAAAGTCCTTCATGCAGCACTTCGTTGAACTATGGAACTCACTGCCACAGGAGAAAGTGATGGCCACCAACTTGAATGGCTTTAAGAGAGGATTAGACGAATTCAGGGAGGAGGAGAGGGCGCTTGGTGGCTACTGGCTGCAATGGCTAGGCTCTGCGTCCACAGTCAGAGGCTGTAAATATCTCTGAATAGCAGTTGCTGGAAACCGCAGGAGGGGAGCCGGCTCTTGTGTTCGAATCCTGCTTGAAGGTTTCCCACAGGCATCTGGTTGGCCACTGCGAGAACAGGAGGCTGGACTAGATGGGCTGCGGGTCTGATCCAGCAGTCTCTTCTTCTGCTCTTATAATATCAAATGGCTTAAAGGTAAAGGTAAAGGGACCCCTGACCATTAGGTCCAGTCGTGACCGACTTTGGGGTTGAGGTGCTCATCTCGCTTAATTGGCCGAGGGAGCCGGCGTACAGCTTCCGGGTCATGTGGCCAGCATGACCAAGCCGCTTCTGGTGAACCAGAGCAGCGCACGGAAATGCCGTTTACCTTCCCGCCAGAGCGGTACCTATTTATCTACTTGCACTGGTGTGCTTTCAAACTGCTAGGTTGGCAGGAGCAGAGACCAAGCAACGGGGGCTCACCCCGTCACGGGGATTTGAACCGCCGACCTTCTGATCGGCAAGCCCTAGGCTCTGTGCTTTAACCCACTGCGCCACCCATGTCTCACATCAAATGGCTTAGTAATCCTTCAAAATAAATAAACCTGGTGGCCTCCACTTGTTTTGGACTACAGCCTGGATAGCTCAGCTGGTTAGAGACTGATAACGCCAAGGTTGCAGGTTTGATGCCCGGAAGGTACAGCTGCATATTCCTGTGTTGCAGCAGGTTGGACTGGATGACCCTTGGGGTCCCTTCTGGGTCTGTGGCTGCAGCCACAGCAAAGGTGGCATTTTTCCATCTCCGCCGTATTAACCTCTCTCGCCCCCACCTTGCCACAGTGATCCACGTGACAGTCACCTCCAGGCTTGATTATTGCAACTCGCTCTACGCGGGGCTGCCCTTGAAGCTGACCCAGAAACTCCAGCGGGTGCAGAATGCCGTGGCGAGACTCCTTATGGGGTCCTTGCCAAGGGATCACATTCACCCAGTGCTTTACCAGCTGCACTGGCTCCCGCTGTAGTACAGGGTCAGGTTTAAGGTGCTGGTTTTTACCTTTAAAGCCCTATATGGCCTAGGACCCTCGTACCTACGGGACCGCCTCTCCTGACATGCCCCGCGGAGGACCTTAAGGTCCCCAAATGACAACATTTTGGAGGTCCCAAGTCGCAAGGTGGTTAGATTGGTCTCAACTAGGGCCAGGGCCTTTTCAGTACTGGCCCCGACTTGGTGTAACACTCTGTCACAAGAGACCAGGGCCCTGCGGGACTTGACATCTTTCCGCAGGGCCTGCAAGACAGAGCTGTTCCGCCTGGCCTTTGGTTTGGACTCAGTCTGACCCTTATGTTTCCCTCCCCTTATGGTCTTGATCTGTGGGCTGCTTTTAAAATGAAGCTGCATTTCAAATTGCATTTTAACCTGTACTTTAAATTGGCTTTTTTTCCTATTATGTTTTTACTGTAATTTTACTGGTGTTAGCCGCCCTGAGCCCAGCTCTGGCCAGGGAGGGTGGGGTATAAATAAAATTTATGATGATGATGGTGATTCTATAACTCAGCCATGTTGGCTAAGACTGACAGGAGCCAGAATCTAAAACTTCTGGAATGTGCCGGGCTGGGGATGGGCTCATGTGCACCCATGCCCACGTATGCGCAAAGCTTTTGAATGCATTTTGCCACAACGCAAGCTAGGAAGCTTGTGAGTAAACTCTGAGATACGTACACACAATAAAATATATTGCACACTTCCTTCACCCGTAGCAATGTAGGCTGTCTTTTCTTGCACAACACAGTGGTATAAACTGTGCTGTGCTTCATATCATACACATTTAGGTTTCCAGGTTACCTGCCATCCGTCTCTGATCTTCTGGTTGAATATGCCGTATTCATAGCGTATCCCATAACCGTAGGCGGCGAGCCCAAGGGTGGCCATCGAATCGAGGAAGCAGGCTGTGGAAGGAGAGGCAGGCATGGGCTCAGTTCCAACCACAAAAAGGTAAAGGTAAAGGACCCGTGGACGGCTTAGTTCAGTGAAAGGCGACTGTGGGGTTGCGGCGCTCATCTCGCTTTCAGGCCAAGGGAGCCGGCGTTTGTCCACAGACACCTTTCCGGGTTATGTGCCCAGCATAACTAAACCGCTTCTGGCACAATGGGACACCATGACGGAAACCAGACCGCACGGAAACGCTGTTTACCTTCCCGCCACAGTGGTACCTATTTATCTACTTGCACTGGTGTGCTTTCAAACTGCTAGGTTGGCAGGAGCTGGGACAGAGCAATGGGAGCTCACCCCATCGTGGGGATTCGAACTGCAGACCTTCTGATCGGCAAGCCCAAGAGGCTCAGTGGTACGAAAAATCAGCACAGTACTAGCTGTCAACCTTCCCTTTTTGTGTGGGAAATTCCCTTATTCCGGCACCGTTTCCCGCTGCTATCCCGGATTGTTAGATATCCCGTAGACTGTCCCTGGGACAGGTGAGGCTGCTGATTCCTTTTTTTCAAATCTGAAAGTTGACAGCTATGAGCACAGTTCAAGAGCTTTTCTCACCTTCTCTGCAGGTATAGTAAAGGTAAAGGGACCCCTGACCATTAGGTCCAGTTGCGGATGACTCTGGGGTTGCGGCGCTCATCTCGCTTTATTGGCCGAGGGAGCCGGCGTACAGCTTCCGAATCATGTGGTCAGCAGGACTGAGCCGCTTCTGGCGAACCAGAGCAATACACGGAAACGCCGTTTACCTTCCCGCTGGAGTGGTACCTATTGATCTACTTGCACTTTGACGTGCTTTTGAACTGCTGGGTTGGCAGGAGCTGGGACCAAACAACAAGAGCTCACCCCGTCACGGGGATTCGAACCGCCAACCTTCTGATCGGCAAGCCCTAGGCTCTGTGGTTTAACCCACAGCGCCACCCATGTCCCTGTAGGTATAAACTGCTCTTTAAAAGGATCAATAGTGAAACTGGCGTTGGGATTCTGGAGATGCAGGAAATCTGGCTTCACCATGTGGCCTAAAGGAACCCTCTACCCCACCAATTTCTGTACAGGGATGGCTCCACCGAATGATGTAGCCACAGGGAAAGATGACTAGCGCAGCCCCAGGGATATGCTCAGCCCATGATCTGCTACAGCAGCCAAGACCAGCCCAGCTCTGATGAGAGTGCAGTCCATCCATGACCGAAGGCTGGGGAACAGATCTCTGCACACAGATCTTCTAAAAGCATCTCGGTGTTGCGATTAGCATATAAAGCCCTTTACATCTTGGGACCAGTTTACTTACGAGATCGCCTACCCCATATGTGCCCACTCGACTGCTTCGATCAACAGAACGGGCATTTTATAGGTGCCACGTAATATTCCCAACTCATTTGTAAGAACCTGGTCATTCAGTGTGGCAGCATCGACACTTCGGAACTCCCTGCCTATTGATAGCCTGCAGCCCCCTTCGCTGTACTTTTTTCAGTGAAGACATTCTTATTTAGACAGGCCTACTCAAATGTCTAAGGGACACAGGTGGCACTGTGGGTTAAACCCCAGAGCCTAGGACTTGCCGATCAGAAGGTCGGTGGTTCGAATCCCTGCAACGGGGTGAGCTCCTGTTGCTCGGTCCCTGCTCCTGCCAACCTAGCAGTTCAAAAGCACGTCAAAGTGCAAGTAGATAAATAGGTACCGCTCCGGCGGGAAGGTAAACGGCGTTTCCGTGCGCTGCTCTGGTTCGCCAGAAGCGTCTTAGTCATGCTGGCCACATGACCAGGAAGCTGTACGCCGGCTCCCTCGGTCAATAAAGCGAGATGAGCGCCGCAACCCGAGTCGGTCACAACTGGACCTAATGGTCAGGGGCCCCTTTACCTTATCTTACTCAAATGTTCAGAAAACTTGCAGGAATTTTAATCTCTTTTAGTCTGTTGTGGCCTGAACTTTTTGCATGGTTTAAATTATGGTTTTGATTTTTCAAAAAGTCATAATCTTATTGTTTTATATTTTTTGGAAACCGCTTTGAGGCCCCCCTACAATCAAGAGGTGTGTAAATTTTACGAAACATATAAAATAAATATTCTTTCATAAATTAACGGAGTCCTTGTGAACTGGCGCCAAGAAAATCTGGTATTTCTGAACCAAGAAAGACGGTTCATTTTTGCTCAGATTAGTTTCCTATGCACGATTGGAAATGGCCTCGTGATTCACACCTGTGTTTTCTCATTTGAACCCGGGCTTCAAGGCGCTCACTAGCTGAAGCAGAGATGAGTTTTGAGACGTTACGGGCTGTCCACGTTCACAACACACATTGAAAGCACCACTTCAAACAATCAAGGCTTCCCTCAAATAATTCTGGAAACTGTAGTTTGTGGTGGCTACTGAGAGGTGTTAGGAAACTTGTACGCCCCTCCCAGAACTACAGTTCCCAGAGTGGTTTAGCAATCGATCCCTCCGAAGAGGGAACACTGGGAATTGCGGCTCTCCGAGGGGGAATAGGGATCTCTTAACAACTCTCAGCACCCTTAATGAACTACAGTTCCCAGAATTCCTTGTGGGGAGGGGTCCTGACTGCTTAAAGTGGTAGCATAATGCTTTCAATGGAGCTTGGATGTCAAACTCTGAGGGATTCTTTCAGCTAACATTCCTGCATAGCAGGGGGTTGGACTAGATGACCGCTGGGGGTCCCTTCCAACTCTACAACTTCTATGGTTCCTCACTTACCTGCAAGTCTGCCAAGGCCTCCATTCCCCAGGCCGGCATCTTCTTCAATTTCCTCCAGTTCTTCAATGTCCAGCCCCAGCTAAAGAGCCACATATAGAGATTTGTTTATTTCAGTTATAGCCCACATTTTAGTCCAAGGTGCTCAAGGCAGCGTACACCGTTCCCCCCCCATCCCATTTAATCCCCACAACAACCCTGCAGATTTGAACCCAGGTCTCCCAGGTCCCAGTCCAAAACTCTAACCACTAAACCACGCTGCCTCTGTGCAAAACGCTCCCAAGAGCTGTGTTTCAAGCATAAGTGAAGCCGCCCCACACAAATACACACACCCCTGCAAAAGTGGGAACGGAAGGAGGCCAAACTGTCAAAATCTGCCGTTTTTTGCAGCAGGCAGGCTAAGGCCTGTTACACAACACAACTGCACAATTTGTTCTGGGAGGGTGCAAGTGATTTAGGCACCGTTTAGATCAGCCGTGGGCCATTAACGGAAATAAATCTAACGGCAAAAAGGAGGCAACCAAGCCTCTGGGAAATTCAGCCAAGTTCCCCCGCCTGACGCTTGTAAGTTTTCAGAGTCTTGTACTACTGGCTGTCGCTTCCAGGATTAGTTTTATTTTTTAAAGGAGGAGAGGAATCACTTCTGTGTGTGCACACACAAGGGGGGAAACATTGTGTGAACGGGTGTTCAGAGGCAGATCCGACTTGCCAACGGATTTGAAAACTAGGAGCTTCTAGGAAGAGGCTCAGACTTCCTCGACTCCATCCCATGACCAGATCCATAAGGCGATAAATTTATTTCACTGCTCAATGGTTTCAAAATACTGGTTCTCCTCTCGATTCTGACCTGGGAACAAGCACCAACTTCAAAAGCTTACATCTGCACCAGCCCATGTTAGAGACGGCCTGACATTTGAGACACAACTTTCGTCTGCCAAATAAACTGTATAGAGATTCGAACCCTGGTGTCCCAATTCTGGCACCCTTTCCGCTCCAAGGCAGGAGCGTCCAAACTACCTGCTTTCCGGAATTGCTTCCCACGCTGGCTCATTTGCCAAAGAAATGAAGCCCTGCCCGTCTGCCCAGGATCCTTGGAAACGTTCGAGGGTGCCCACCCTCTTTTAGGAAGGTGCTTTCCAGGCTCTGAGGTGGCACGACTGTCCCTCGTGCACACACACAACTTTTGTGCAACTGCTGACTTCAAGGGAGCTCAGAGGGGCCCACCTGCTCCACACATTGAAAGCAGATTAATACCACTTCAAACAGCTGTGGCTTCTCCCAGCTGGGAACTGTAGTTTGCTAAGGGTGCCCAGCGTTGTCAAGAGACCCCTTTATTCCCCTACTCACAGAGCTCAGAGTGGTTTAACAATCCCTCCTCCCAGGCAACTGTAGTTCTGGGAAGGGAGCAGAGGCCTCTTAACAAATCTGAGCACCCTCAACAAACTACAACTCCCAGGAATCTGCGGGGGAAGACAAATGTCGGTCGCATTCATTCCACACATTTAAAGGGGGTATGATACCATTTTAAATAATTGTGGCTGCTCCCAAAGAATCCCGGGAACTGTAGTTTAAGGGTATTGAGAGTTATTAGGTGGGCGCTCGCCCTGTGGAACGCCCTCCCGTCAGTTGTCAAGGAAATAAACAACTCACTGACTTTTAGAAGACATCTGAAGGCAGCTCTGTATAGGGAAGTTTTCAATGTCTGATGTTATACTGTGTTTTAATTTGTTAGAAACTGCCCAGAGTGGCTGGGGCAACCCAGTCAGATTGGCGGCGGCTGCCGCTAATAATAATAATAATAATAATAATAATAATAATAATAATAAACTTTATTCCCCTCACAAACCTATTATTATTAAAAAATATTATTATAACTTAATTTCCCTCACAGAGCTACACTTCCCAAATTGGTTTAACAAACCCTCTTACCAGAGAGCTCTGGGAACTGTAGCTCCAGGTGGGGAACAGAGGCCTCCTAACAACTGAGCACCCTTAAACTACAACTCCCAGGATTCTGTGGCAGAAGACGAAGTTCGGTTACATTCACACGATACATGATACCATTTTAAACAGTCATGGCTTCTCCCAAAGAATCCTGGGAGCCGTAGTTTGTTAAGGGTGCTGAAAGTCATTCGGAGACCCCCTTTATTCCCCTCACAGAGCTCCAATTCTCAAGAATGGTTTAACAAACGTTCCTGGGGAACTCTGGGAATTGTAGTTCTGCAAGGGGAAGTGTGGCACCCAAACAACTCTCACACTCCTTTAGCAAACTTCAGGGTACCCAGAATTCTTTGGCAGAAGCTGTGACCATTTGAAGTGGTACCAGAAAATAAGGTAAGAGCCTGCTAGATCAGGCCAAGGGGCCATTCAGTCCAACATCCTGCTCAAGATATTATTATTGTAATTTATTTATTTATTTATTTATTTATACTCCGCCCGTCTGGCTGGATTTCCCCAGCCACTCTGGGCGACTTCTAACCGAATATTAAAAACAACACAGCATCAAACATTAACAACTTCCCTAAACAGGGCCGCCTTCAGTTGTCTTCTAAAAGTAAAATAGTTGTTTATTGCCTTGACATCTCCTGGGAGGGCGTTCCACAGGGCAGGCGCCCCCACCGAGAAGGCCCTGTAACCTCACTTCTTGCAATGAGGGAACCGCCAGAAGGCCCTCGGAGCTGGACCTCAGTGTCCAGGCTGAACGATGGGGGTGGAGACGCTCCTTCAGGTATACTGGGCTGCAGCCCTTTAGGGCTTTCAAGGTCAGCACCAACACTTTGAATTGTGCTCGGAAACGTTCTGGGAGCCAATGAAGATCTTTCAAGACTGGTGTTATGTGGTCTCGGCAGCCGCTCCCAGTCACCAGTCCAGCTGCCGCATTTTGGATTAATTGCAGTTTACGGGTCACCTTCAAAGGTAGCCCCACGTAGAGCGCATTGCAGTAGTCCCCCCTTCCCCCCCCCTTACCTGATAAATTGCCTCATCGCAGGCGTTCTGCAATCCCAGGTTTATCATGGTGTTCTGCAGAGTCCGGCCCATGTAGAACTCCAAGGAAAGGTAGTAAACTCTCTGGAAAGGAAGAAGAAATGGTCATTGCAACCTGCCAGGATTGGAGATGCTGGAGTTTGAACCCAGGGCATGCAAGGCGGGAGCAGAGTCCTTCCCTTAGGAAGTGATCCTGAACATGCACTCTTGATTTATCGAGTTTTCAACTGTAGGGGTGCAGATATCCAGAGTGTGGGGCTCAGGTGGGATTGCTATGAGGAATTATGAAATATAGAGCAAGCCATTGTGAAATATGGAGCTACCAGCATGAGTCTGACCAAACTGCGGGAGGCAGTGGAAGACAGGAGTGCCTGGCGTGCTCTGGTCCATGGCGTCACGAAGAGACAGACACGACTAAACAACTAAACAACAAGAGTTTTAACTTTTAACTTTGTTCCACGTGGGGTTTTTGAAATGCTCAGAGGAAATCTGATCGGTTCTTACGAACACTGTGTAAAAAGTTCTTTTGTGAATAAAACGACCTGGGCCGAGGGGCGGAGAGGAATTATTATCGGCACCTCCGCCCAGAGTCTTGATGGTCAAGCCTCGTGTGTATTCTATTAATCAGAGTCTAATTTTTCCTTTGCTTTGAGAACGCTACATTCAGCAAACCATGGAGATTATATTATAAAGGGAAAGAGAAGAGAAGAGCCGGCAGACCTAGACAAACCACAAGCCACCAGCAAGGATCAATTCGACGCAATTCATTCTCTGCCAGACATGTGCTTCGCATTCCAGGAACATTTCCCCCACCAAACCTACTCCATTCCGTCATGGTTTGTACATCGGTGAGCAAACAATCTCGTTGCCCAACACGCAGCAACCGTCTCCAGAGCCAAATGGCCGGGTTAAGATTGCACCGTTTTGAGTTTGGCCCCAGCACGATTGGTGCAAACGACAGTCAGCCACCTTTAACAAAATTAAAATGACTGAAGCCTTAAGAAAATGACAGCTCTCCTTTCAAAAAAACAAAACAAAACTAGAAGCCTTTCTGTTAGGCATTATGTCCACTGAAATCCAAGAAAGCTTTAGAGCCATCTTTATGTTTGCAACCACGGTGGCCAGAATTCTGGTAGCAAAAAATTGGAAAGGTGACTTAATTCCTACAAAGCTTGACTGGCAGGTGAAGACGATAGAATACCTGGAACTTGCAAAAATGACTGGGAGAATAAGAGGAAACTCAAATCAGAAAGTGAGCAAAGTATGGACAATATTGAAAGAATATTTAAAACAATATTGTGAAAATGGAATTCTCCTGACAGGTATAGATTGAATCTTGAATATTTAAAAAAATTATAAACGTAAACAATTTTCTTGATATGTAATAGATATAACAGGAAGGGCGTATAGGTTAAGATTATTTAGAAAGCACAATGAGGTGATTTGGAAGTCAAAATATGTGTGATGTTAGATGACGTCAATTAATGTTCATTTGTCATTGTGGTATTGTTTTTGCCTGTTTGTGTTGTATGTTTTGCAATAAACATAATAATTTTAAAAGGGGGGGGGGGAGAAAAAAGGAAGAAAATGACAGCTCTGGGAGACAGGGGCCGGGGATCAATCCAGGGCCAGGTCTGCCATCTGGGGAGGGAAGGAAGTTGCAGGTGACGTGACTTGAGACACGCAGGTCCCCTGGGAGACCTGAATGCTGTGTTTTTATCTGGTATGAACCCGCTTTGTGTACAGTAACCACAAAAAAGGCATACATGAATAAACCTGCCTTGATGCAGGTAGTTTTTCTGCCTGCCGTAGGGGTGATTTATTTGCTCTGCTTGGATAGTTGTAAACAGAACAAATCTTAGAAGGCACCCTATTTCTAAACCCTGTGGGACATCCACTGCTCAGAAAAAGTCAGGAGGAAACATAGGTAAAGATAAAGGGACCCCTGACCATTAGGTCCAGTCGTGGCCGACTCTGGGGTTGCGGCGCTCATCTCGCTTTATTGGCCGAGGGAGCCGGCGTACAGCTTCCGGGTCATGTGGCCAGCATGACTAAGCCACTTCTGGCGAACCAGAGCAGCGCACGGAAACGCCGTTTACCTTCCCGCTGGAGCGGTACCTATTTAGCTACTTGCACTTTGACGTGCTTTTGAACTGCTAGGTTGGCAGGAGCAGGGACCGAGCAACGGGAGCTCACCCCGTCGCAGGGATTCGAACTGCCGACCTTCTGATCGGCAAGTCCTAGGCTCTGTGGTTTAACCCACAGTGCCACCCGTGTCCCTATTCAAGTCAGGAGGAAACATTCAGTTATAAAATATAGCCTGTTAAAATTCATAGCCTTATTCCTGCCTCTGATCGTCACTTCTCCAATGCTTATCAGGTGGTTTGGGGCAATTTTCATTACAGTGGTACCTCGGGTTACAGACGCTTCAGGTTACAGACTCCACTAACCCAGAAATAGTACCTCGGGTTAAGAACTTTGCTTCAGGATGAGAACAGAAATCATGCTCTGGCGGCAGCGGCAGGAGGCCCCATTAGCTAAAGTGGTGCTTCAGGTTAAGAACAGTTTCAGGTTAAGAACGGACCTCCGGAACGAATTAAGTTCTTAACCCGAGGTACCACTGTATTCTATTTTATTGGTTTTATCATCTATGAAGAGCATTTGCATGAGAAAGCAGGGCCAAAAGCAAATAAGTTAGCTGTGCATGCTTTTAAGAGGATTTCTACTCCTGCAAGAGTTGGGGGCTCATCAGGACAGCTCTGGTCCCAGTTCCCACAGTGACCAACTCCTTTGCTGTAAAGGTAAGGTAAGGTAAGGGAAAGGACCCCTGGATGGTTAAGTCCAGTCAAAAGTGACTATGGGGTTGTGGCGCTCATCTCGCTTTCAGGCCGAGGGAGCCAGTGTTTGTTCACAGACAGCTTTCCGGGTCATGTGGCCAGCATGATTAAACCGCTTCTGGCGCAACGGGACAGTGACGGAAACCAGAGCGCATGGAAAAGCCATTTGCCTTCCTGCCGCAGTGGTACCTATTTATCTACTTGCATTGGTGTGCTTTCGAAATGCTAGGTTGGCAGGAGCTGGGAGAGAGCAACAGGAGCTCATTCCGTCGCGGGGATTCGAACCGCCATCCCTCTGATCGGCAAGCCCAAGAGGCTCAGTGGTTTAGACCACAGCGCCACCTGCATCCCTTTCCCTTTACCCTTTGCTGTAAAGCACAGCTCACTGTGGAAAGAATCGTGGAGTTGAAAGGGACACCCAGGGGTCATTAGTCCAACCCCCTGTCTTGCAGGAATCACAGCCAAAGAATCCCTGGCCAATGGGAAGCCAACTTCTGTTGAAAAACCTACAGGGAAATTGCTCCCACCCCTTTATGTGGGAGTCCGTTCCCCTGGCAAATTGCTCTTGCCATCAGAAAGGTTCAGTCAGAATTTTCTTTCTTGCGATTTGGATCTGTTGGTTCGGTTCCCACCCTCTGGAGCAGCAGAAAGCAAGCTTGCTCCATCTTAAAGCCCTTTGTGGCTTAGGGCCCTCGTATCTACAGGACCGCCTCTCCTGGTCTGCCCTGCAGAGGACCTTAAGGTCCATGAAATAACCATAGTTTAGAGGTCCCGGGCCCTAAGGAAGTCAGACTATCCTCCACCAGGGCCAGGGCCTTCTCAGTGGTGGCTCCGACCTGGTGGAATGCTCTGTCCCATGAGACCAGGGCCCTGCAGGATTTAACTTCCTTCCATCAGGCCTGTAAGACAGAGCTATTCCGCCTGGCCTTTAATTTGAATTCAGCCTGGTCTTTTATTTCCCTTCTCTTCCCTCCCCTCCCCTTTTATGAAGATCACTAGCTCTGAGACACCACAGCTAATTCTCCCCTGGCCTCCTTGCTGGCCCAAGTAGGGCCAATTCAGCCAGCTAGCTCTGGGGACTATCTAATGCTTATTTCCCCTAAATTGATTTTTGAATTTTATTGTTATTCTTGTTTTTATACTGTATTTTATGCTGCTTTTATGATTAAGTGTTTTAAATTTGTTGTTAGCTGCCCTGAGCCCGGTTTTTGAATCTGGAAGGGAGTGGTATAAATAAAAAAAAAATATTATTTCACACCCTGGCACCTGGTGTGAGCTATAAATGGTGGCTCAGGGGTCACCTCTGGGTCCCATCCGATGAGGCAAGACAGGACTTTTCTAAAGTTAAAATGTGGTGGTTCTGAAAGTCTCTAGGATGAAGCACCGAATCAAAGATGGGAGCCGGAGAAAGGGCAGATTAGGAGCAAAGCTGTCTCAGCAGAGAGCCTGTCCACCTCACTTGAGAGAAAGGGCTTCCGACTGATGTCACAAATGGGATTACTCCTTAATCTACCAGGCTAAAGCTCTACATTAAAGGCCGTTAACAGTCCAAACCCTGACTGAAGAGATGGTTAAGTCAATCCAATTCGAGGAGGGCAACCAGCTCCTCCACGCTGGATTTAGATCTGCCTTTCAGCCTATCGCTTTTCAGGATTGGCAGTGACAAGGTCTCTTCCAGCCCTATTAAGAAGCGCATCTTTCAAAGCTGGAGAAGGAAGGGATTGAACCTTAGACCTTCTGAGTGCAAGGCATGGATTCTGCGAATAAGCCAGGCTCAGTCCTCACCACCATGAAATTCACAAGTTGGGAAGCAGAAGAAATTCAATTCCGTTTTCACTTTTTGTGCTTTCTTTGGGCATAGCATTTTCATTAAAGCTTTGTCATAATGAGATATCGCGAAGACAAGGTAATCTAAACAAAGAGAGAAGCAGAGAAAGGAAAGGAAGGTCTCACGCAAAGGTAGCTCACCTGGGAATTTCCCTTTCTTCTCCCAGTCTCCTACCTGGGAGATCTTCCCTTCTCATGCAGTCTTTCTTCAACCATCTATCACCTTCATGTGCCTACCCTCATTGACCCAGAGTAAAAGGTAAAGGGACCCCTGACCATTAAGTCCAGTCGTGGACGACTCTGGGGTTGCGACGCTCATCTCGCTTTATTGGCCGAGGGAGCCGGCGTACAGCTTCCGGGTCATGTGGCCAGCAGGACTAAGCCGCTTCTGGCGAACCAGAGCAGCGCACGGAAACACCATTTACCTTCCTGCTGAAGCAGTACTTATTTATCTACTTGCACTTTGACGTGCTTTCGAACTGCTAGGTTGGCAGGAGCTGGGACCGAGCAACGGGAGCTCACCCCGTCTTGGGGATTCGAACCGCCGACCTTCTGATCGGCAAGTCCTAGGCTCTGTGGTTCAACCCACAGAGCCACCTGCGTCCTAATTGACCCAGAGTAGAGGGCATCAAATGCAAGGAGAATTGTAGGGTTGGAAGAGTTGTAAACAAAATCTGCCCTTCTTCCCTTATGGGGGACACAAGAGCCCTTAAAGAGTCCTTTGTAGGTTCTCCATTGGTAGGAGAAAATAACAGAGGCCAACCAGAGAATATTGAGAAGCAAAGCAGCTAGTAAGCCTGATCTTTATTGAACTGCTGCAACAGGGTCTTCACTCATCACACGCAGGAGAAGGGCCCAAAACCAAGGTGTGCCTGCCCTTATATAGACATTTCAAATTCCCTGCCCTGGAGCTCAAGACCACACCCCCCACAAACATCATACCTACATCACAGAAAAGGCGGTCTACAACAGAAATTTGAATGTCGTCGTTTTTCTTGTCTGCCAGGTTATCTGATAATGCCTTATCTGATTGCCTTTCCTCGTTGTCTGGCCATTCCTTTGAGATGGTGATTTCCCAATTCCTGAGGCAGTGGGAAGGTTCCCTCACCCCCTCCCTCCTTGCAGAGAAAACATTTGGTCAGCTTGGGAGTCAAAATGGTTTCAGGTCGGTATTCCTGTGCTGCTCCAGACATGTGGTCCACACATCTGTATATGCGCTTGGTTGGTACATTTATGAACATTTATTATATTTATAAGACCTTACATTTTTTATTTCTGAAGGTACCCTGAGGATCATCTAGTCTAGGCATGTCCAACTCCCAAGAGACTGTGATCTGCTCCCAGTATTAAAAAACCGGCAGTGATCTACCCATTGGAGGGAGGAGGAGCGTGGGTAGGGTGGGTGGATTGGCCAGAGTTGTTCAGCTTTTGGGGGAGGGGAGAATTGCACAGAGGGGTTTTTTAGCTCCCACCCCCCGTAACTTTTTGTACACGATAAGGATCCCACGATCTGCCAGGATCAGCTGGGGATCTACCTGATCTAGTCCATCCCCCCGCAATGCAGGAATATGCAGCTGTCCCTTACAGGGATCGAACCTGCAACCTTGCCATTGTGAGCACCACGCTCTAACCAACTGAGCTATCTAGGTGGAAAAGGAAAACAGAGCAAAACTAAACAAAACAAAAGCAAAGGGAGGGAGGAATAATAATAATAGAACGAAAAGAGAAATAAATAAAGTAGATTTCTGTAATTCTGTTTGCAATTGAAAGAGAAACCACCTAGTATGCACTTCTAGTGGCCCATCTAGTCCAGCATCCTATTCTGATAGGAATATCAGAATATTCCTGATATTGGTGCCAACCAGATGCCCCCATGGGAAACTGTCAGGCGGTGAGGTGGTTGCTCACGAGTAACCAGGCAGGGCTCCGACCTGTCTTTCGCAGGTTTTTATTTGTGCAAATTATTTACAGTGCAGGACCACAATGTTCATATCTGTCTTAGTCACTTGCAGATTCCGGGAGTGGCCCCTTCCAGCTTCCCCCCCAACATAAGAACTTGGACACCCCAAATCTCCGCCTCCCTTCCTTCCGTTTCATCCCTCTGCGCAAGCAGGGTGACCGTAGCGTGTGTGCCTCCTGGCTGGCCGTGCCAGGTGAGGCGCTTGGGATCTCAGTAGCATCTTTGAGCCTTCCCTCCACCCGGCTACCTCTTTCCCCCTCTGCTCCGCTGGGGGTGTGGCTTTCCTTACTGCCAGATGAGGAGCTGCTTCTCAGAATCAGCGGAGTATCCCCTCCCTGCCTCCCTCCCCATTCCGATGGCAGTCTCCTGACAGAAACCAGCAAGGCACAAGAACAGTTCTCCGCTCCTGGGATTTCCAGCAACTGAGATTCAGAAGCACTGCTGCCTCCAAGCCTCCAACTTAAACACAGCCATCCTTCGAAATCCACATTTTGTGAGGCAGCACTCCAACCAGCACCCTCAAGCATGGAGGCATTCACAAAAAGTGTGTGTAAAAATGTGCAAACCTAGACAGCCTCTTAAAAAGCAGAGACACCACCTTGCCAACAAAGGTCCGTATAGTTCAAGCTATGGTTTTCCCAGTAGTGATGTATGGAAGTGAGAGCTGGACCGTAAAGAAGGCTGATCGCCAAAGAATTGATGCTTTTGAATTCTGGTGCTGGAGGAGACTCTGGAGAGTCCCATGGACTGCAAGAAGATCAAACCTCTCCATTCTGAAGGAAATCAGCCCTGAGTGCTCACTGGAAGGACAGATCCTGAAGCTGAGGCTCTAATACTTTGGCCACCTCAGGAGAAGAGAAGACTCCCTGGAAAAGACCCTGATGCTGGGAAAGATGGAGGGCACAAGGAGAAGGGGACGACAGAGGACGAGATGGTGGGACAGTGTTTGCAAAGCTACCAGCATGAGTTTGACCAAACTGCGGGAGGCAGTGGAAGACAGGAGTGCCTGGCGTGCTCTGGTCCAGGGGGTCACGAAGAGGCGGACACAACTAAACAGCAACAAAAATATGGAAACTAGCATGAAAGGTGAGTGATAAAAGGCCTGGGTCAAGGACTCAAGTTCCCTGCCTAAGAGACTGTCCGTGGCCGACCAGGGTGCTGAAGACATCCCACTTATTTGTGTTAGAGACATTACACAAGGCACATGTTGCACAACTGTGTCATGTGTGCATATATAGCCAGGTCCCAAAAGCAACAGGAGGACAGCCTTGCAGGGCACCTGAGCTGCTGCTTTTTGTCCTGCCGCACACATTGCCAAGCAGAACACCCTGATCTCAGACCTCACCCTTGCTGGAACAATGGCGCTGGTTTCACCTAGGAACATGGCTTTTCCTCCTTGAGGAGTGGCGGCATGCAAAGGCATGTGGCTCTTGCAATTCAACCAAGGACGGCACATCCATCACCACCTCAAGCCTGTCTGTTTTTCCAAGGGCCACACCTAACGCCACCAGACGAGAGTCTCCAAGAAGCAGTCAAGGGGTGATTTACACACCTGCACAGACCAGCCGCCGATTTATTAATCACCTTCTAAATCACCATGCCAAGGCGATTTCCATGTACGATAATTTAAAGAAGTTAGGTCCTGGAACTCCTTGATTTTTCAGCATGGGAACTTTGCCCCTGCTTATTTTGAAAATATTATTTTGTTCTCGAAGCTACCAGCATGAGTTTGACCAAACTGCGGGAGGCAGTGGAAGAAAGGAGTGCCTGGCGTGCTCTGGTCCATGGGGTCACAAAGAGTCGGACACGACTAAACAACTAAACAACAACAACAAATTTTGAAAATATGTAACTCACCTGTTCAAAAAACAGAGGCCTGCTAGCAATCAAAAGCATGTTATATAAACTATGGAACGATCCACAATTTAACCAAATCATAAATAGAAATCTGAGTCCAGATGGACCAGCTAAGCAAGAGGCTGCTGGACACCAGGCCAACGTTAGTTCAGGTTGGTGGTCATCACTGCCTACTGTGGCAAGGAGTTCCACAGCCCAACTGTGTCAAAACAGCAATAAGAGCCCCTTTCTGGCTTGCCCCACATGTCTCACCTTGGGGTCCTTCTCGTAGTAGTACTGCTGTGTGCGGATCCACCTGCCCACCAGGTGATCACGGACGGTGTGGGCCAGGGCAAAGTAGTAGTCGCGATGAGTGGCCACATTGCGGTCTTTGACCAGGGTGAAGTGGAGATGCCGGTTGAAACCTTTCTTCAGCTCCGCCACGTTCTCCACGCCAACGATGCCACGGATGCTGATCTGCTTGCGCTTCTCCTGGTCCGTCAGAGGGCGAGACATGGCTGTCAGAGGAAGGAGATGACAGCGCTGGGTGCCCTTCGCACAATACGGCCCAGCCGCCAAGAGAGAGAGCGCGGCCGGGAAGGCACTGACCTCTGGAGCTCCCGGCCAGCGACCGGGTACTGCCCCTTTCCTGTTCAGGCCAGCCTCACTCCTGTTCTGCCTCCCTCTGTGGGGCTGAGAAGCGACTGAATGAAGGGAGGAAGAGGAGGAGGAGGAGTCTGGTTTAAAAGTGAGCTCAGCTCTGAAAGAAGCAGCTGGGAGACTGCCCCTTTCCTGGACACAGGTGGAATTAGGGGTTTGGGCTGGCGTTTAAGTTCCTTTTTTTTTTCTTGTTAGATCACTTTTATTAGTTTTCCAAAAATAGACATCCACTTAACATATCAAATCATAATCCAATAGAAACTAAAACCTAAAATAAAAAAGGTCAAATTATCTTCTGAATTGTAATTATTAATTGTACGAATTCCCATACTCTGAACCTTGAAGCATGTCCAAATCTCAATCCTGCCTTTCGTCGATATTTCCACATCTCGATTTTAAACTCTCCAATTAAGTTCCTAAACTTGAATTACAAAATTAAGTTTCACCTTTTATTTTTTGCATCCTGCGGGTTTAGGTTGAGTGGCATGCTTCTATGAGAGGTGCAGGAGATTGGGGGGGGGGGGCCTGGAAACCGGGGGAGGGAGCTGACGTCAGTTACTGCCTTGGCAACCGGGTTTGCAAAGGTGCATATTGGGGTTGCAAAGGTGGGAAATCAGAGCTTGGGGTGCACCACCTCAGATTGCAAAGGCAGGCTTACATGATGGAATACTCTTACAAATGAACACCCCCTCACCCTATACCTAGGCAGCTAGCATGTCATATAATAATAATAAAAATATTTTTTTTATTTGTACCCCGCCCTTCCCGGTTTAATAATAATAATAATAATAATAAATTTTATTTATATCCCGCCCTCCCCAGCCGAAGCCGGGCTCAGGGCGGCTAACAACAATAAAACAGTACAAAAATACAGCACAAACAACACTCTAAAATCATTCATTATAAAATTGATTCAAATCAAGCCACTGGCAATCATTGTGCCAGAGCTCCACGAAGATTGCCGAGGGAGGGAGTCAGGCTGTGCCCTGGCCAAAGGCCTGGTGGAACAGCTCTGTCTTGCAGGCCCTGCGGAAAGATGTCAAGTCCCGCAGGGCCCTAGTCTCTAGCGACAGAGCGTTCCACCAGATCGGAGCCACAGCCGAAAAAGCCCTGGCTCTAGTTGAGGCCAGCCTAACTTCTCTATGGCCTGGGACCTTCAAGATGTTTTTATTTGAAGACCGTAAGTTTCTCTGTGGGGCATACCAGGAGAGGCGGTCCCGTAGGTACGAGGGTCCTAGGCCGTGTAGGGCTTTAAAGGTTAAAACCAGCACCTTAAACCTGATCCTGTACTCCACCGGGAGCCAGTGCAGCTGGTATAGCACCGGGTGAATGTGGTCTCGCAGCGAAGACCCCGTAAGGAGTCTCGCTGCAGCATTCTGCACCCGCTGGAGTTTCTGGGTCAGTCTCAAGGGCAGCCCCACGTAGAGCGAGTTACAATAATCCAGTCTGGAGGTGACCGTCGCGTGGATCACAGTGGCTAAAAACCGGGCTCAGGGCTGCTAACAGCAAATATAAAACATTGATGAAAATGTGACTTAAAAACAGCATAAAACACAACATAAAATGCAGCATCAATATCAATAAAATTCAAAAATTCAGGGGTCATTGGGGGAGGGGAACCCAGTCAGTAGACATCAAATGATCACCAGGGCTAACTGGCCAAGTTGGTCCTACTAGGGCCAGCAAGGAGACCAGGGAAGAATTTAAATGTGGGATCCCAGAAAGGGTTTCTTCATAGAAGAGGAAAGGGAAAAGGGAATTGAGGATCAGGCTAATTCAAATTGAAGGCCAGGCGGAATAGCTCTATTTTACGGTGGCCTGAGGGAGGAGATCAAGTCCTGCAGGGCCCTAGTCTCGTGTCATGCAGAAGGGGGTCTAGAAGAGTATTATTTTATAGGAACGCTCAACTGCAGCCTGAAGTGTTCTGCCCAAACCCAGATTACATGCTTCAGTGCTAACCAGGCCAGTCACAACGACAGAGAAAACCTTTTCTGTCCAAGAAAGAGGGGAAGTTGCCAGGCAGCAACTTTAGACACCGCAAGAAAAGAACCTCAATTTCTTCCTTCCTTTTTGCACACGAGTCCTGGATCCCCATTTGGGCTTTCATGAAAGCCCAGATAAATTGGTAGCAGCACAATGGGCTACGTCTCTCTCCAAACCGCTTTGGACTTTGGTCAGTTCACAGAATCCTGGAGTTGTAGGGGACCTTGAGGGTCATCTAGTCCAACCCCCTACAATGCAGGAGTCTTTTGCCCACTGTGGGACTCGAAGACCCTGAAGAGTCTCATGCTATCCCAGTGTGAATACTTTATTTCCGCTTTGGTTATTGCAATCTATATCTTGCCCTTCGTCCCAAAGGAGTCCAGGGTGGCAAGCAACACCATTTGCAAACATGAGAACATAACAAAGTAGCCTACTGGAACAGGCCCAAGGCCCGTCTAGTCCAGCATTTTGGACCCAGGTGCAGCACTGGGGCAGTTTTCAAATCAAAAGTCCACCATGCAGGCGAGATGGGTCTCTTTCTTGACTGCAGACCAGCCTTCCCCAGCCTAGTGCCCACCAGATTTTTGGACTACAACTCCTATCAGACTGGAGAATAAATAAATTGATTTATTGCTTACAGTCCAAACATTCATAAAGCTTCTCTCCGGTGTAGATCCTTTGGTGGTAGCCTCATTTAATCCTTGCAACAGCCCTGTGGGGTAGGCTAGGCTGAGAGGTCTGGCCCAAGGTCACCCAGTGAGCTTTATGGCTGGGTGGGGATCTGAACCCTGGTCTCGCCCAGGTCCTAGTCTAACCACTACACCACACTGCCTCTTGATGCAGAAAAGTCAAATTCAGTCCCTTTCCAACCTAAAGACCATGATCAGTGGGACAAGACACCAATGTGCAGACCCCAAAAGCAATTCTGGCCTCGGGTTTGAGAAGGTCCAAAATCAATGAGTTTAACTGGTCCTGGGAAAAGCCCCACTTGTGGGTCAGAGAGGGTCGGTGGCAGAAATGACACCCTATGCAGAGCATTTTTACTCAGAAGGAGACCTCACTTGCTCGCGAGTAAGCATACTTGGGATTGCATTGTGTAGCCCCAAATCTAAGCCCGCTTACTCCGAATTAACTCCCACTGCGTTCTATGAGGCTTACTCTCCGGCAAGTCAGTGCGTGCACGAAAGCGCAGCGTCAACTTCTGAGCTGCCTCTATAGGGGAAAGATTGAGACCTTTAAAGCGGATGAGGAGCTCTCCCCCCTCCCCGAGAACGCGCATCCGACGGAAGCATTCACACTCCTCTTGCGGACCTCAGAAGCGCAACACGCCTCTTTCAGAGTCACGTGTGAACTGTGGCTTTTTTGCCTGGCAGGCAAGGGAAATCACTTAAACAGAACCGCCTGCACGCTTCCCTTCCACTCTTCCGTGGGGAGGGGAGCAAAACATCCTTGAAGAAAGTTGACCCCCCCTCAGAAGGGGCTAGAAGATTCGAGGTGTGCGCATGAGTCTGGGGGGGGGGTCCCCCTCCACCCCAAGAAAGTGCCTCCTTGCACCCCGAGAAAGCTCAGAGCCAGCCGCTTACCTCGCTTCTACCCTGTGCGCTTTTACGCACCGTTTGCAGCAGCGCCCACCCGGACCGCTCCCCCTTCTTGTGCGCTTACTTGCGAGGGGTTGGAGGGAGGGAATGGGGGGCACCCTCCCCGCCCCCCATGCCCCCAAAACTTTCTCCCCTGGGGCGTGTCCTGCAGGACTTTCCCTTTCTTCCTGCCCCCCCAGGGAGATACGCCAAGCAGGACAAGCGCGCAGACGGGCGTCGCCCATCGCGAAGCGTTTACCTGCGCTGGATCCCGGGGCGTCGGAGGATGGTGTCCCCTCTCTTTTCGGGGTTCGGTGCTGCGCAGAGGCGCTTCGAGGATCTTTCCCGGAAAGAGCCAAGGCCCGCCCCCGCCCCTCTTTTTATAGGCTGCCATTGGCCGAGGCGGACGCCTGTTAGCCCCGGGACCCCGCCTCCTAATCGCTGGACAGGGAAGTTTTCTTGCCCGAAGGGGCGGGCGGAGCAGCGCAGCCCTGGAATGGGGAAGCGGGGCGGGATCGGGCTCCGGATTGCCCCTCCCGCGGTGCTCCTTCTTTCCTCCCCAGCCGCTTTGGCGTTGCTCCGGTTGCAGGAGGGATGGCAGGCGCAGCCAGAAGTTTGCCAGGCCCCGAGGGCAGGGCGGGCAGGCAGGCAGGGACGTGAAGCGGAAATCGGCGGCGCTCACCCCCTCTTTACCCGAGAGTAAGCCCCATTGAGCTCAAAGGGCCTTACCTCTGAGTAGGCAAAGCTATTGATTCGTTGGTGAGCCAGCTTCGTGGCAGATTTGCACGCATGGGGTTTAGGGCGTCTGGATTAAAAGACGCAGTGAAACGGCACCGTGGGAAAGCGTTGGGGGAGAAACGTCCGTGGTTAAAATACGCATTTAAATATTGCACGGTGAGGAAGGGTGGAGGGCGGAAGCTTTTTGCAAAAGGATAAGAGCTCATCGGTTAGGCAATTGCAAGGGTTCCTCTTCTTTCCCGCCTGCCACCTTCAATAAATTATTCGGATTCAAGAAGACAAGTTTCCATCCATCTTGGATGGATGAGAAACGTTTTTCTCCCTGTCTCATAATACAAGAACCTGCTATGAAGCAGAATGCCAGCAAAGTCAGAGCATTCACAGCTGAACTAGTTCTAGATCTGTTTCAATCTGTGTGGAGGACTCCCTGATCCTTAATGGGGCCACTGTGCCCCTGAAGGATCAGGTGCACAGCCTAGGAGTCATTCTGGACTCACAGCTGTCCATGGAGACGCAGGTCAATTCTGTGTCCAGGGCAGCTGTTTACCAGCTCCATCTGGGACGCAGGATGAGACCCTACCTGCCTGCAGATTGTCTCGCCAGAGTGGTGCATGCTCTAGTTATCTCCTGCTTGGACTACTGCAATGCGCTCTATGTGGGGCTACCTTTGAAGGTGACTCGGAAACTACAACTAATCCAGAATGCGGCAGCTAGACTGGTGACTGGGAGCGGCCACCGAGACCACATAACACCAGTCTTGAAAGACCTCCATTGGCTCCCAGTACGTTTCCGAGCACAATTCAAAGTGTTGGTGCTGACCATTAAAGCCCTAAACGGCCTCAGCCCAGTATCCCTCACTGCGAGAAGCCAAGTTACAGGGAACCAGGCAGAAGGCCTTCTCGGTGGTGGCGCCCGCCCTGTGGAATGCCCTCCCACCAGATGTCAAAGAGAACAAAGAGCGGCGGCGGCTCCCAGTCACCAGTCTAGCTGCCGCATTTTGGATTAGTTGTAGTCCGCGGGCAGGGAGGGTCTCAGCCTGTGTACCAGATGCTCTGATAACCTCTAGGTTATATTACTGCAACACATTATTCATAGGCCTTCCTCTGAAGATGGTTTGGAAACTTCAGCTGGTGCAGAGTTTGGTGGCTCACCGGGGCAAGACAGTCTGAGCACCTTAAGCCTATCCTGGCCCAACTGCACAGGCTGCCAGTTAGTTTCCAGGCCCAGTGCAAAGTGCTGGTTTTGACCTATAATGCCTTAAACGGCTAAGGCCTGCGATACTTCTAGCACTGCCTCTCCCCATATGAACTGACCTGGACCTTACAATCATCATCTGAGGCCCTTAGTTCGTGTGACCCTCCCCTCCACAAAAGCTCCGGAGCATGGCAATTTGAGAAAATAATAATAATAATAATAATAATAATAAT
>JAXCMG010000059.1:3519710-3553837 GCA_034642415.1 Podarcis siculus
ATTATTATTATTATTATTATTATTATTATTATTATTATTATTATTATTATATCAGTGACCCATGCATTAATAACGTTTGGGATAGATTACTGCAGTGCACTCTGCATGGGGCTGCCCTTGAAGATTGTCTGGAAGTGCAGAATGATCAAGGGGATGGAGTGTGTCCCCTGTGAAGAATGGCTGCAGCATTTGGGGCTTCTGGGTTTAGTTTAGGGGAAAGGCGGGTGAGAGGCGATGTGATAAAAGTTTATAGAAATATACATGACATGCAGAAATTGGAAACCGGTCCGCATCGCACACCTGATCTGTCACATGGAGTCTTGCTTCCCCTAACCTCTCCAACTGAACCAAGAGCCAATGATAGGATTATAGTCTGAAAGGGAGCTTAGATCCCATTTGCCCATCAAGGAGATGCTAACTCCAGACAGAAGAGGAGCTCAGAGGGCCCTTGTAAATGGAATTTAGAAGTCAAGGAGAGGGTGTCCTTTGCCTGGCGACGGCGCCCTCGATAATTCTGCTTTAGAGGGTTGGCTGAGGCCCGTGATATTAGAGGCGACAGAAGAAATGAGCTTTCCCTGATGTTGGGTCTGGGAAGGATGCAAAGATGCTGAGCGGGGGGGGGGGGGGGACGGCCCACAGCAGGGGGTGCCTGCTGCACCTCCGAGGAGGGCCAAGGAGCTGCAGGAGGAGGGCCACCCCCCCTGGCTGCGACTGAATATAGACCTGACATCAATCCATCCTGAAGCCATCGCTCTGTGCAGCTTCCTGCATTACGGTTGCTGGGGGGAAATCGGATGTTGATGCTGGAGTTTCCTGCAGGAAGGAAGTCGGAGAGGAACTCAAGATGCTGCCTTCTACTGAGCCAGACCCAGTGGTCCTTCTAGCTCCATAATGCCTGCACGGACTGGCAGCAGCTCCCCAGGATTTCACAGAGAGAGGCATTCCCCTCCCTGCCTGGAGATTGAACCGGGAATGCATTGTGTTGCTTGTTTGTTTGTTTCAAAATTATATCTTTCCTCCAAGGAGCTCAAAGCGACCTATTTAGTTCTTCTGCTCCCCATTTTATCCTCACAAGAACCCTGTGAGGTAGGTTGGGCTGAGGTGAGCAGCTGGCCCAAGGTCACCCAGTGAGCTTTATGGTTGAGTAGAGATTTGAACCCGGGTCTCTCAGGTCCTAGACAAACACTCTCCGCCACAAACCACACCAGCTTAATTTGCAAAGCCTCAGCAACAGCACACGAAAGCCCATGCCAAGAACAAACTTAGTTGGTCTCTAAGGGATGTGTGTGGCGCTGTGGTCTAAACCACAGAGCCTAGGACTTGCCGATCAGAAGGTCGGCGGTTTGAATCCCCGCAATGGGGTGAACTCCCGTTGCTCAGTCCCAGCTCCTGCCCACCTAGCAGTTCGAAAGCACGTCAAAGTGCAAGTAGATAAATAGGTACCGCTGTGGTGGGAAGGTAAACGGTGTTTCCGTGGACTGCTCTGGTTTGCCAGAAGCAGCTTAGTCAAGCTGGCCACATGACCTGGAAGCTGTACACCGGCTCCCTCGGCCAATAAAATGAGATGAGCGCTGCAACCCCAAGTCATTCGAGACTGGACCTAACGATCAGGGGTCCCTTTACCTTTAAGGTGCTACTGGACAATTTTCTTCTTATTATTACTTTTATATACCGTATATACTCGAGTATAAGCCAACTTTTTCAGCACATTTTTTATGCTGAAAAAGGTCCCCTCGGCTTATACTCAATTGAGGGTCCTTTTGGGCTGCTCCTTCCTCCTCCGCTGCCTTTGCCGCTGTCAGTGGCAGAGGAACCAGCAGCCCGAAAGCAGCCCTTTTGGGCTGCTTGTTCTTCCTCCGCCACTGCCGCCACCACCAGCTTTGTGGTGTGGTGAACTGGCTTATACTTGAGTCAGTAAGTTTCCCCATTTTTTTGTGCTAAAATTAGGTGCCTCGGCTTATACTTATACTCGAGTATAAGCCGACCCAAATATAAGTATAAGAAAGTGAGGAGGAATTAAAGAACCTTTTAATGATGGTGAAAGAGGAGAGCGCAAAATATGGTCTGAAGCTCAACATCAAAAAAAGGAAGATCATGGCCACTGGTCCCATCACCTCCTGGCAAATAGAAGGGGAAGAAATGGAGGCAGTGAGAGATTTTACTTTCTTGGGCTCCATGATCACTGCAGATGGTGACAGCAGTCACGAAATTAAAAGACACCTGCTCCTTGGGAGAAAGGCGATGGCAAACCTAGACAGCATCTTGAAAAGCAGAGACATCACCTTGCCAACAAAGGTCCGTATAGTTAAAGCCATGGTTTTCCCAGTAGTGATGTATGGAAGTGAGAGCTGGACCATCAAGAAGGCTGATCGCCGAAGAATTGATGCTTTTGAATTCTGGTGCTGTAGGAGACTCTTGAGAGTCCCATGGACTGCAAGAAGATCCAACCTCTCCATTCTGAAGGAAATCAGCCCTGAGTGTTCACTGGAAGGACAGATCCTGAAGCTGAGGCTCCGAGACTTTGGCCACCTCATGAGAAGAGAAGACTCCCTGGAAAAGACCCTGATGCTGGGAAAGATGGAGGGCACAAGGAGAAGGGGACGACAGAGGACAAGATGGTGGGACAGTGTTCTCGAAGCTATCAGCATGAGTTTGACCAAACTGTGGGAGGCGGTGGAGGACAGGAGTGCCTGGCATGCTCTGGTCCAGGGGGTCACGAAGAGTCGGACATGATTAAACGACTAAACAACAAATACTCAAGTAAATATGGTATTTCAACAACAGAGATGTACCTAGGCTCTCTCCATTGCCCCCTTGGCAAGGAGCTGAATGGGAGCTGCACTTCTAAGTACACCACTGGGCAACTGAGGAGGGGACCCGGCTGCCATGGCCCATGCCAGGAAGCAGATTCCTCTGCTGGGGCACCCAGAGGAACTACGAAGAGCAGGGGAACAGCGGCTTGGGGAGTGGGCAGCTGGGTGGGCTCCTAGCCACTCCAAGCCAGAGTGGGGAGGCACGAGATTTGTGCCCCCTGGGCCTGCCCTCTTGGCAGGGGCCAATCTTGCCAACCCATAGGCATGCCCCCGCTGAGCAACTTAGCCAAACCCTCCAACATTTGGAGTCCCTAAACCAGGATGAGACTCAATCCTTGGTGGGGCTAGAGAGTCTTCTTCTTTGGCGATCCCTCGTAGATTGTCTTCTATCAACACAGTTTTATCAATGAGTCCGTAAGTGACTGTGGAGGCCAATTCTGGATCCACACGTCCTTCCACATTGGGGACATTGGTTTCCGGGCAGGAGGTTCCCCCTCCTTCTTGTTGCTGTTGTTGTTGTTTAGTTGTTTAGTTGTTTAGTCATTTAGTCGTGTCTGACTCTTCGTGACCCCTGGACCAGAGCATGCCAGGCACTTCTGTCTTCCACTGCCTCCCACAGTTTGGTCAAACTCATGTTTGTAGCTTCGAAAACACTGACCCACCATCTCCTTGTGCCCTCCATCTTTCCCAACTTCAGGGTCTTTTCCAGGGAGTCTTCTCTTCTCTTGGGGTAGCCAAAGTCTTGGAGCCTCAGCTTCAGGATCTGTCCTTCCAGTGAGCACTCCGGGCTGATTTCCTTCAGAATGGATAGGTTTGATCTTCTTGCAGTCCATGGGACTCTCCAGAGTCTCCTCCAGCACCAGAATTCAAAAGCATCCATTCTTCCCTCCTTCTTAGGAAGACTTAAGATACGGGCATGCAAGCCAAGAGGAAAGGTTACAACATCTGGGACTTTTCTGTTAGAGAAGAAGTGAGCAAAGGAGGTGTGGGGGAGGAACATGATGTGGAGACAGTGGGGCGTGAAGTTTTTCTCTGTCATAATGCTAAAACTCCTGTCTATCCCATTAATCTGATTGTTGGAAGATTCAGGAGAGGTTTTGGTGTGAAAACAGTGCCATTCATAGCACGGAATATGTGGAACGTGGCCTGTGGCATAGCAAGGTCAGGTGGCACCCAGTGGGGAAAATTTATTGTCAAATCCCCCCCCCCCCCATACACATTGAATTTTATTATTTTTTTGCCTGCAATAATGGGTTTGACCCTGGCACTAGGTTGGCAAAGGCTGGGAACAGAATGTGACTATGGCTCCATCTGCTGGGGGACAATGGTCTCTTCTGATCTCTGGCTAGTTTTTAAAATGAAAGCAGGTGGTGATTAAAAATAAATAAATGATACCGTAGCCCATTTCCCCCTGGGGGGAAAAAATGCTGCAAAATCAAAATGGCAGCACCAGCATTTCAAAAATCCGGATTTTAATCAGCTGCTATTTTGGGCTTGCGAGACTGTACAGAAAGACCATATTTCTAGAGGCACTGAGGAAGAGGGTGGTCAGCTCAACAGCTGTGCCTTGGATTCATTTGATGGATTTATTTCTGTAGCACAGAAATACATGTCATCATTACTAAAGGCCAAGTTGCAGGGGCCAACGAAAGAGCTGGCAGCCCTAGAATTGCATCAGGATGCGGTTTGAGATGTGCAGCCCTGGAAGGCTATAATAATAATAATAATAATAATAATAATAATAATAATAATAATAATTTATTATTTATACCCCACCCATCTGGCTGGGTTTCCTCAGCCACTCTGGGTGGCTTCCAACAAAGTATTAAAATACAGTGGTTTTTTAACATTAAAAGCTTCCCTGAACAGGGCTGTCTTCAGATGTCTTCTAAAAGTCTGGTAGTTTTTCTTCTCTTTGACATCTGGTGGGAGGGCGTTCCACAGGGCGGGCACCACCACCGAGAAGGCCCTCTGCCTGGTTCCCTGTAACTTGGCTTCTCGCAGTGAGGGAACCGCCAGAGGGCTCTCGGCGCTGGACCTCAGTGTCCGGGCAGAACGATGGGGGTGGAGATGAGAAGGGGGAAACAGACAGACTTCCTGCACTTTTAATAGCTGCCATGAAATGTATATGTGCTGCAATTCCCTCTTCTACACAACTGTTTAAAGTACAAGAGGCCTTTGTCCTCTATGGCATCCGGCCAATGTAACCCATGCTGTTATTATCCTTGTTATGATTTAAGAGCAGGAGAACACATTGCAAAACCAATAGAGAGACGGCCTATCAGCTGATACTCTGCAGCAACAACCAAAATTATTCTTGTTGCTATTTATTAATTGTGATGGCCTGGGATTTGGACTCGGATGCTGAACCTGAGGGATCCCAGCCTGTACAGGATTCCCCGCCTCCAGAACCAGCTGAGCCAGGGCTAGGGCTTGAGCCTGAAGGGTCCTCACTTGTGCCGGATCCTCAGGAGCAGACACCAGCTGAGTCTGCTCTGGCTCCTGAGGTGATGGAGGACCCATTGCCTGCAGGTGCTCCACTCTCAGCCCCGTCAGAGGAAGCTGAGGTGGCCTCTGGGTCCGGTGACCCTCCAGCCTCTCCTGAGCTGCAGAGGCTCAGGGCAGAGAGGCGGAGGGAACAAAGTTCCCGCAGGAGGAGTGCTCGCCTCCAGGCCAGGAGAGGCGAGTCACCAGAGGATCGGGGCTGCCCTATGCCTCAGGGCAGATAAAAGCCAGTCAGCCCCAGTCCCAAGTTGTGGGAGCAACATTGTTGGTTGCTAGTTCCTGCCTGAACCCTGTCCTGCTTTCCTGCCTGAGCTCCTGGCCCGCCCCTGCTTGCATGCCTGTCCCTGACTTCACCCGACTCCCTGCCCTGCACCCAGCTTCAGCTACTACGGACTGCCTCCATGTTGCACCTTTGACCACGGACCGGACTTGGACCTCGCCTCTCGGGTAACCCACGGGACCAGCACATTAATTTATTATTATTATCGGGCAGATGTTGTGTTGTAGACACTCCGGGTTGTATTTTCAATAGGTGTCCTCTTACAATCCCTCCCCCCAACTTCCTCTTCCAGATCCAGGCACCCCCCCCCCAAAAGAAACAGTCAGAAACACTGGCAATTCTCTGACTAAAATCTTTTATTAGAACAACACACAGGACCCCTTTTGGGCCTGGGAGGGCGGCTGTCTGCAGCTAAGGATTGCAATAAGTTGCCAACGACATGTTACGAAGTCACTAGGAATCTATTCTAAGCATCAGGAACATCATCAAGAAGCAAGATCGATGCTGATGGGAAAACAAGGCTGCAGGTGGCCCAGCCACCCAAGCCCAGGAGGAGATCGGCGTCACCCTGCAACCTGTCTCCTCTGCAGCCGAGAAAAACGAAGAGCGTGACTGCGAGGTTAGCACCCATTCAATAAATTATGTTTAACGTAATGCTGGTACAACATCGCCATAACAGAGAAAAATCAGTTCTAAGGGGAAGGAAATCCTAGAAGGGAACAATTATTTATTTACAGACATCTCCTTTGTTGTTTTGCTTTGGGTTTTTTGTGTGGTTTTTTTGCTGTTAACATTTATTACATTGGATTGTTTTCTTCCCACCATTCCTGATTTATCTCCACTCCTGGTTAAATGAATCAAAGCAGATAATTAAATAACTTACGATGAGAAACAATGGTAGAAGAAAGAAAACAATATCTCAACCCTCCGCAGACAACTATCTCTAGAGAGCGCCACCAATCTGAAAGCAAAAGGAAAGGTCAGACCAGCATGCTGTCCGTGCTACAGAGAGAATATTATGGCACCAACCACATGGGATGAACCTGAGGCATCATGGGGTATGTACATGACATTCGCCAAATTTAGCAGCCGGTCCCAAGATGGGAACAGATTCCGATGGAAGGGTTTGTTATGGTTTTCTAAAGTTGCCTCCTCCAAAATGGAATGTGGATGGTTGGTATGACCACAGATATCAGCATCCCTATCATTTATGCCCCCCCCCACTCTCCTGGAGACCCCAAATGACACAAAACTGCCAGGCTCCAAGACAGAGTGCTGTCCCTCTTTGCTCTAAATTGAAGGACTGGGCTTCCACAAAATCCAGGGTTGCACCATTGAAATACAAGGGCTTCTTCTCTTGTTGGAACAACATCTCTGATGCTCTGGAGCTGTCCCAGGTCCTGACTTGCCACCTGCTGCAAGCTACCAGCCTCCTACCAACCTCCTGACCACATTGCCTGCTCTCAGGCATAATCCAGACTAGTTTCCTTATAAGGCATTGCTCAGCAAATGCTCAGCAAACCCTTCTGCCCCCGGTGTAAACTGATACATGGAAATGCATGCAAATATGCAACTGCCGAAGCCTTATCTGCGCTCGCATTTTACTGGGTCACATGCACTGCGCCCATCTCCAATTGCAGTTAGAGGCAGCTGCTAGGTGGGTCTTTCGGGAGCAGAGGCGGCTGAGTATTTCATTGCAACGTGGTTCCTTCCAGTTCGGCAGAAACGTAATGACAGAGAGCCAGCCTGGGTTGAAACTGCGACACAGTTACCAATCAAACAATGCAAAGAGCAGATAATAATGTTATGGTGATACAGAAGAAGTGCGTTTGGATGGTAAAGCTGGTTGGCCTGGTTTCAAACCAGGAAGGTGGCAACCGTGAGAGGTAGCCATGGCAATGAGAATATTTAATTTCCTGAGATTGTGAAAGGAAGGCATTCCTGCTGTCTTCTTTCTTCCCCTTTCCATGTCTGTCGGTGACCACAAAGGAATGCTAGATTTGCCTCGTACTTGTTGGGTTTTTTTAAGGCAAAGTCATCACTGTAGCTAATTTTGAAATGCTGATAGGCAAAACTATGTCCTGACACACACGTGGACATGAGGCGAGATGGATGCTATGCACCGGGATGTAGTCAGAGAAAACGGAATCATGCCGCGTCAAGCTTGTTTGCAGAATCGAAAAGGACCCCGCAAGCAGCCCCCCACCAAGCAAGAAAGCAGCTGCCCATTTAGACTGGGCTATCCAAAATTGACAGCTCCGTGTTGACGTGGTCAGGCAATCTCACATTGTTAACACAGCATCAGACTAGCCAAAGAGCTGGTTTCATCAGTTACCTACGTGGTATGGAAGCCACCCATGGGTGCTTGCCTCTGATATCTGTAGGAAACAATCAGTAAGTCCAAGACTACAAAGCCCAGCATCAACCGCAAGGCAAGAGGGGTGCTATTCAAGGGAGGTCCAGCGGCAGATACCTGCCTCTGCCATGTTTCAGACCATGCATGAGTTTATTCTTAATACCTGCACCTCTGGCCTCCCAATGGTCTGCACACTTATATGCAATCCTGTTTGCTTGCTCAAAAGGAAGCCATGCAAGTCCCACTGTGCTCAACAGGATTTGCTTCAAGTTAAGTGCATTTAGGACAGCAGAAGTGTCCCCGAGCAACCCTGTGCATGCTTACTCAGAAGGAAATTGCATTAAGGTGTGTTTACCCCCATGCTAGCATGCATGGGGTTGCAGCCACAGTGACTGATGTCACAAACAATTAAATGGGCCTGCGCACCAGGTCAGGGTGTCAAAGGCACAAGCCTCTTTGCCTTGGAAATATAGCGAGATAGAGGAAGGAAGATGACTGTTTGACTGGTGCTGATAATGTGGCATTATTACAGCATGAAAATTAAACACAATGAATTGGCTGGTTTACAAGGGAAACTTGAACATATCTAAGAGCCTTTGAGCCTTGCTGTGAATATGGATCTCTCCCAGTCTGAAATCTCTCCCCCCACCATGACCAGTCTGGAGTCGCATTTCTGCAAACTGACTTAACACACAAAACAATCATGTAAGAAGCCGTTTCCAGTCAAAGCTGCGATAATCACCGCAGCATGAAGGATGACCCACAGGGCCGGCCCTAACAAGAGGCAGCTGCCTCAGGTGGCAAATATTGAAGGGCATCAAGCAGAAGGAGCTCTGTGTATGTGCGTGTTATGCAACCTGTCCTGCGCCCTCGGGGTTCAGTGGAGGATGTTGAAATAAGATTCAACGGTCGGTTGAGGTTTTGTACTTTGAATAGGACTGGGAAGATGTGACCTCTCACATTTTGCTTCAGTCCGAAACAGCCAGAGGATATCAGGATCGCAAAGGCCGATGTAAACAAATGAGAAACAGAAGTGCATTATGGGCCCTTGTTGCACACTAGAGCAAATTGGGGGTGCCTCCTTCTACTTCAGGCGTTCAGAGACAGATTGGTGACCCCCCTTCCATTTACAGAGGTACAGGACAAATGTCTGGATAAGCAGCCAATTAACTTGAGCCAGAAGTTTGTCACATTCTGCTAAATACAATCATTCATCCCAGTCAGAAAAGAAATGGGATATTGGATATATTTGCTGAATGTGGGGGGGGGGCAATTCTGGATGGCATTTTGGGGGCAGCATTCAGAAATCGGAATGTTGGCATTTGAGTTTTGAAACTCACTGAAAATGGAAATGTTCTGCTCCTACAAAGTGATAATTTACTCAGAACTCAAATACGAAGGTCTGCCAATAGAATTCCAAATTTGAAAATGGTGCTAATTTCATATGCAGATTAAAGCGTTGAGGAATCCTCTGTAGAGTGATCTAAATCGTACACCTCACCCTCACAGGAGTGTTAGACCTGCATCTGAGCTGTACCACTTCAGATGTGGGTACTGGGAACAGCTTCCGTGGGGCGGCCCCCATCACATCTGGGCTGGAGAACCAGGCCTCAGTTACTAGGCCCCAAAGGATGCCCTGCTAAAATATCATCCTTCATAACCAACATTATTATTTTCCAGCGTTGATTTGTTTATACCGGTGTTCTGTGCTTTGTGGTGAACTGCCTTGAGTCATCCTCTGGATAAAAAAAGGGGGTGCCTGATCTTTGAAAAACGAAAAGCTAAACACTGACATTGGGGGGGGGGATCATGTGACCTTTCCCCCAACTCTCTGCTTTGACTGGAAAAAAATCAAGATAAATCCCATCTCCCAAGGCTTGATTCATCATCCTGCATGGCTTTTGTATGTCGATTAAGTGGTGATCCCAAGCTGATGTCTATGAGAAGGTATCATTCAGCAAGAAAGGCCACGAGGACAGAGGAGGCAAAAGTCAACTGGACTCTGCAAACCCTTCAAGGACCAGCCAATTCTTGCCCGCCCAGGGGCTTGGGGTGGGGTCTGGCTGATGTTATATGCACAACTCTCCATCCGTAGCAAGTGAAGCTCAGTTTTCCTTCTGGTTGGAGAATCCGGAAGTTGATTCAGGCACCGCACCCTTGGGAATCTGATCCACATTTAGGGGAAAGGGGAAATCGCAAACTGAAAGAATAACTGAACCCAAAAGCTGATTTGAGAGAGTCGCATCTCAGGCTCTCTCTGGGAACGCTGTCGTCAGCCGAAAGAGCAAAATTAGCAAAGCAAACACACACTCGTGCACACACACACACACAGAGAGAGTACAGGTGGGGCTGGAAAGGCGGAGAGGGGTGGCCCTGGCGGGTGCCCAAAGTCTGCTTGGTCCTTTCTCTTCTCTAGATTCCACCCCGCTTTTTGTCTCTTTGTTTGTTTAAAAAATTTGGTTTCCGCTGGCCTGGAGTTACCAGATGACCAGATATTCTCCTCCTTTCTCCCATGAGGTCAATTCCTGAAGAAAACGAACGCAGGTCTCTCGGTGTGTCCTGAGAAAAAGCCGCCGGGCACCCCCTGACTCCTTACTGCATGGAGCCTCGTGCGTTGTAGAAGTCCGGGACTGGGAGACCGGTGTGCAGCGTCACCTGAAAGCAAAGAGCACTTGCTGCAAATACCCTCCAACATTTCTCCAATGAAAATACAGTGGAGCCTTGGGTTGCGGACGTAATCCGTGACGGAGGCACGTCCGCAAGCCGCAGCGTTCGTAAACTGCAGCGCCACGTCTGTGCACACGCGTGACACGATTTGGCGCTTCTGCGCATCCATGAAGCGCAATTTAGTGCTTCTGCGCATACGCAAGCGGCAAAACCCTGAAGTAACCCTTTTTGGTACTTCTGGGTTTCCCGCGGTCCGCAACCTGAAAACATGTAACCTGAAGCGTCTGTAGCCCGAGGTACCACTGTAGGAACATCTCATTCCACAGTGATAACTTTACTATTTATACCCCACACATCTGACTGGGTTGCCCCAGCCACTCTGGGCAGCTTCCAACATATATATATATATATAAATGAAACATTTTAAAAAAACCTTTCCTATACAAGATTGCCTTCAGGCAGCTTGGGGGTTGGATAACTCCACACTATCCAATGAAAATAGGGACATTCCAGGATCAAATCAGAAACCAGAACGGCGTCTCTAAATCAGGGACGTCCCTGGAAAATAGGGACACTTGGAGGTTCTGGGTACAGGGTTCAACAAGAGGTGGCAGGGCCGGCCCTACGATGCGGCAAAGTCAGGCAGCTGCCTCAGGCGGCAGATGCTGAGCTTGCGGGGATTGTGAGTGTTATGTTGGCATGTTGCATTCAACTGGAGTGGAAGACACTTCCCTTTCCCAGTACTGGAGTAAGATTCAACCACCAGTCCGGTGGGCTTTTGCCTGTGCCTTGGGGAAGGGCACCACCTTGCCCCTTGCCTCAGGCAGCAAAATGTCTTGAGCGGGCCCTGAGGAGTGGGGGTGGCATTTTTAATCCCATCACAGCTGGCAGGGTTTGATCTTCCCATGCTCACAGAACCACATCTGTGTGTGTGTGTGTGTGTGTGTGTGTGTGTGTGTGTGTGTGTGATGGCCTGGGACTTGGGCTCAGACTCGGAACCAGAGGAGTCTCAGTCCGCAGTGGATCCTTAGCCTCAGGCATCATCTGAACCAAGTCTGAGGCCTGATCCTGAAGAGTCCCAGTGTTTAAAATTTGTTGTTAGCCGCCCTGAGCCCGGTTTTTGAACCAGGAAGGGCAGGGTATAAACAAAAATTTAATATATTATTATTATTATTCCCAGGAAGTCACTAGGACTTGAGGGGCAATTTTGGCAGGACCATGACTGTATATTTACACATTAAATGAATCCCCTGCTGTCTTTACATCATAGGCATCAACTCCTAGGGGCCCAGCTCTTTGGGCCCTCCCAATAATTTTTTGGGGAGACTGCCCTTCCCAATGATCAGGGGTGGAGGACGCCGAGTGCCAGTTGGTGCCTTTGCTTTAGTCATTGTTGTGTATATTCCCTAATTCTACACAAGAGCAGACAACGAGGGCTTGGGCAGAACACTGCTCACCCACACTGCCCCACCCCACTGCCATGTTTATGAACAGCAAAACTGGAGTGTTTGGGCAATTAAGAACAGGACACTTTTGGGGGGGGCTGTTTGAACCTGCCACCTGCTGCCCAGCCCACCCCCTGCCCAGAAGGCCCTGCTTGAGGGCACTAGCTTTGAGTACCAAACTGATTCTGAATATTAAACCCAGCAACCTGAGAATCACAGCTTGCTTGCTTTTCGTCAAAGTGAGATTCTAGTCCTTGGCGTTCCTCTGGCTGTTTCGGACTTCAACTCCCGTCATCGCCAGCCAACGCAACTTTGGGTTTCCCATTCTGATTCCTGTTCTTCCCACTCTCTGCCCTGCCCCTCTCCAGCAACTGACGGGAGCGCTTCATCCCAAGATCCAAGAAGCCTCCCGGTCTCTCCTCCCAGAGGCCCGGACTCCTTCCCACTCCTCCTTACTTGCACATTCCTGTTCAGACTGACAGCCGGGAAGAAGACACCTTCCAGGTTCTCAAAGGCCACCGGCCCCTGCTGGTCCTCATTGATGGAGAAGGTCAAGGTCCTCCTGGTTAGGTCAAGCAGGATCCCGACTGTAGCCCCTTTGGTGATGCCCCCTTCAGTCCTGCCGGGAAAGAAAGCGCTCCTCATTAGCTCGGGGTTGGGCTAGATGACATCTGGGGTCCCTTCCAACCGTACAAGCCTATGGGTAACCTCTCTCTCTACACACACAGTGCTTTTAGGGGTACAGTGGTACCTCTGGTTGCGAACAGGATCCGTTCCAGAGCCCCGTTCGCAACATGAGCAGAACGCAACCCACGTCTGTGCATGCGCGGGTTGCGATTCACCTCTTCTGCGCATGCGCGTGACGTCATTTTGAGTATCTGCGCATGCGCGAGCGGTGAAACCCGGAAGTAACCCTTTCCGGGACTTCCGGGTCACCGCAGGACACAGCCTGAAAAGACGTAACCTGAACCGAACGTAACAAGAGGTATGGCTGTAATCTCATTTTCACTCAATAAAATCACCATGTTATAGTTCAAATCAGGAAAAATAAATACAGTAAATGGACAAAAGTACAAAGATTCACAAAATGTTTAGGGGTATGTGTACCCCTGTGTTGCCCCAGAAAAAGCACTGTGTGTGTGTGTGATTATTTAATTAAATTTTCTGTTTTACCATTTAAAATACCCATTTTACATCCTTAAGATATCAATGACTTCTCTTCTTCTCTTTCCACGGTTCATTTTACAGATCATAAATCCCTGCACATTTTACAACAGCTATACCATTCAGTATTCCATTATTGCATCCATTAAAATTTGTTTACACTGTTGAATTTATCGTAATGCTGCCAGCGTTTTCAGCTGTACACAATTATTTCCCATATAAAGTGGTACCTTGGTTTAAGAACCATCTGGTTTAAGAACGATTCAGTTTACAAACTCTGCAAAACCGGAAATAGTGTCTTGGTTTGAGAACTTTACCTCGGTTTAAGAACAGAAGCCGAATGGTGGAAGGGCACCAGTGGTGGCAGGCCTCATTAGAGAAAGTGCACTTTGGTTTAAGAACAGTTTCGGTTTAAGAACGGACTTCTGGAACGGATTAAGTTTGTAAACCGAGGTACCACTGTATCCAATAAACATCTCCCAATCTTCTTTAAACATATGTTCTTCTTGTTCGCTTATTCTATATGTTAAGTCTGTGAGTTGTGCATATTCTGTCAACTTAAGTTGCCATTCTTTTTTTAGTTGGGACCTCTCTCGTTTTCCATTTTGGGGCTAACAAAACACGGGCTGCAGCAGTAAAGGTAAAGGTACCCCTGCCCGTACGGGCCAGTCGTGTCCGACTCTAGGGTTGTGCGCCCATCTCACTTAAGAGGCCGGGGGCCAGTGCTGTCCGGAGACACTTCCGGGTCACGTGGCCAGCGTGACGAAGCTGCTCTGGCGAGCCAGGACCAGCGCAGCACACAGAAACACCGTTTACCTTCCCGCTATAAAGCGGTACCTATTTATCTACTTGCACTTAAGGGTGCTTTCGAACTGCTAGGTGGGCAGGAGCAGGGACCGAAAGACGGGAGCTCACCCTGCCGCGGGGATTCGAACCGCCGACCATGCGATCGGCAAGTCTTAGGCTCTGTGGTTTTACCCACAGCGCCACCCGCGTCCCGCTGCAGCAGTAGCATACATAAATAACCTTTTTTTGACACCTGGGGATTTCAGTCTGAATTATCCCCAGGACTTACGGTAACCCTCTTCTAAAACTATCCAAGTTGGTGGCCATCACACTACGTCTTGTGGCAGAGAGTTCCATAGTCTAACTGCGTACTTCCAACGTTCAGAGGACAGGGGGAAGAGACAGAGGGAACAAGAGATGCTCTAGGGCTACGTACCTGTTGGTGTGTGAATTGTTATGCATGAACCAGCTCCGGTTGTTGTCCACGTACATGGCCCAGGCCTTGTCATCTTTCCCCAGCATGACATCCTTGAGAACATCCATGCGGGCCACGCCAAAGGCTGGGTCCGGGTGGTTGTCGTAGCGGTCGATGGACAGCTCCCAGTAGTGGAGCCCTTTGGAGAAGCCCGTCTTGCCCAACACCACCCGGTCGTCGTAGCTGTTGCAGGTGACGGTCAGGTTGTCGTTGGAGAAGATGACGTCCGAGTGGGCCGTATTTGGGTCAAACGAAAACCAGGCCACTGCAATGGACACAAGGGAAGAGCAGTTACCTGGGTGAATGGGATGGCAGTCCCTGGGCTGGGGGGGGGGAGACACAAAATGCATACCATGCAGGCATGCAGGAGGACGAGAGTTGCAGGTTGGTCAAAGGCCACGATTCCACATGCTTTCTGGGACAGAGCCGGCCCAAGGCATTTTGCCGCCTGAAGCAGGGGGCAAGAAGTTGCCACCACCCAGTCCCATTCCACGTACGAAAGCTCTGCAAACCATTGCATCTTATTTCAACATCCTGCACTGCCCCCCGAGGGCTCTCTCTGTTAGTTTCTGTTTGCCACTCTGCAGCTGCTTAGAGTCACAAGACTCTGTTTACATTCCAGAGACATTCCAGGATGTTGGAAGTCTCACGGGAGACGGGAGATGGGAGACGGATGTGACGTTACTGATTTCCTGTTCCTTTGTTTGTTTCAGTTGCTCTCTGCCTCTCACAGAGAGAGGATGTGGTTTTCTGTCTGCATAGTAAGAAATAAAGCATAGCGATGTAGCCATAAATCTCATCACTTCCGCGGGCTGTTTTGATTCTCTGCATAATGGGGAATGTGCCTGGGGCCTTATCAAAGGCTCAGGTTGTTAATCACGTCGGAGGCGAATCCGGAGCAGCTTGGCCGATCGCAGGTTCCGACACTCTCCACTCAATGCTCATCAGTATTTGCCGCCCGAGGCACTTGCCTTACTCTGCCTCATGGTAGGGCCAGCCCTGTTCTGGGGACAAATCCAAAGGGATTTGAATCCCTCCCTAAGTTATGCAAGCTGCGTACAGTAACTCCCCACAGCAGGTAGGGAGATAAATGGCTTAGTTTTTGTTGGAAGGTGACTTGCAGCAGAACGGAAACGATGCTGCGTGCGACAAATAGAGGCAAGAATAGAAAATGGGTGGAGCATGGGCTCATGGGGAAAAGCCAGGGGCTAACGCCCCTCCCCTGCACTGCCACCTGAAGGCCAGTGTCTCACTCTGTCTAATGGCAGGGCTGCCCTGGGCCTGCAGACTTGGCTCCCTGATTGCCCTTGCCTTTGCCTGCTTTGTTTGTATAGGCTTTTCACTGCAATTGCACATTGTCCGAATGCAGAGGGCAGCAGAGGATGCCATTGGGTTGCTGAGTTTTGCTGCACCAACTGGGAACCCACAGAGCTTTGGGGGTGCAATCTGGGCATGTGCCAACTGCACAGCTTGGACTTGGTTACCAGAACTCCTACGGGCAAGATGTCGCCTTGAGGACAACACACGTGCCGCAAAGTTTTCAAAACACACTCACAAACACACACAAACTGTTGCAGCCAGTCAGTAGGTTCCATTGGCCCCATGCATCCAAATGGGCTCCTACCTGCTACCAGTTTTTTAATATCAACTGTTGTCGTTCCGAGCGAAAGGCATGGAGGGGAACAAATGAGAAGCGGTGTCGGCATTGATAGGGGACAAAAGCGCCAACCGCAAGCTTCGTTGTAGCTTGGTCTCCTGGCTGCATACTTTAGTTTGCCCCTCCCGGCCAAAGCTGACACATCAATTTGGCATTAGCAGAAACCTCGCACAGTTATACAGCTTTTGCAGACAGGGAAGGGCTCAAGGAAAGGCTACCAAATTCTGCAAGAGGCTGGTTGCCTTTAGCTCCTCCGGCCTCCCCACAACTCGGCTAAGAAACCAAGTAGAATCCCCCACCCAATGAAAGAAAAACCAGGTCTAAATTTCACTTCTTCAAAGGGTTGACTCCAAGCTAGGTTTATTGGACTGCTTCCAGAGTGCCATGACTCGATCCATCCCTTATGAGTTTCAGAGGCTCCAACTGACACCTTGAGCCAGGTGTGATGTGATGCTGAGAGTGAGTTCGCTCAGACCAGAGAGATCTGGGTTCAAATCTCTGCTTAACTATGCTGTGTCCAGGCAGGGGGCAGACTGGGGCAGTCACAAGCTCTAAGACAGCCTTCCTCCAAAGGCGCCCCCTAGAGGCATTCTAGCAGGCTCTGTGAATTCACTTATATTCTTATGAGCTGGTGGTTTTGCCCTCTAGCTAAAAACAGCGGTTTCTCATTTCAGAATTGCTTCCTGGGCTGCCTCCCCTCTTCCCCCACCCCTCAAAGGTGTTACAAACAAGGTAGGGGGGGACAGACTGGACCAAACATAGTGTTAGTTTAAACATCGGGTGTATAGCTGGGGGTCTCTCCTTGTCACGTACGAATGGGGGGAGGCGAGGGTTAAAAACAAGTGACCGAAACAAATGCCACCGAAATGTGGAAGGAAGTATATACTTGCCCAATTGGGAGAAAGGTCCTGACTGAGCCTCAAAACCTATAAAGAGACACACTGCATTTCATACGTCGACACGGAGAAAGGGCAACCGGACTCGGGCGGCAGGAGCCACGAAACTGGGGCAGCAGCGGGCAGCAGCCGCCAGAACGGATTTGCCAGATTCACTTGCAAAGCGAGAGGCCCACCATCAGAACCAGAGACATGTGCATTTCATGGGTCTTCATCAACCTGCGTCTCTCCTGGTCAATTGGACTCCAACTCCCATCAGCCCCGATCGTCCTGGCAGGGGCTGATGGGAGTTGGAGTCAAAGCTCCCAGAGATGCCCATTCTAGAACGCAGGCCTGGCACCCCTGAAGTGGATCGACAGCAGCGTATTCAAGGTCAGCAACAAGTGGCACTTCAGCCATGCACAGCACATAGCCAGTGGAACTCCCTGCCACTGGCTTTTAGTCAACCCAGTGGAGAGGTCTATCCATCAGGCAAGGCCTCTTTCCCCCTGCCTTGCTCCACCCTTTCGTTTCTGCTTCTCAATTTGTATTGTATTATTTTATGTACTGTGGCTTGCCGTTGTTTTATTGATTAGAAATCATTTATTGGAACTGTTGAGTGGGTTTCTGTTTAACTTTTATATGTTGATATTATTCTTTTGTACTGTTCTAATAATTGTCGAATGTTACTTTTTGATGTAGGTTGCTTATTTTAAAGTTTTGTTTTATTATCACATTTTTGTATTGCATCAGATTGTTATAAGTTGTACATTTTTTGTTTCTTCAGCTTGTAAACCGCCTTGAGTATTGTAAGATAGAAAGACGGTATACTAATAATAATAATATTAATAATAATATCATCAACCATAAGCTATGCAACTAGAGCAGGCTTCCTCAACCTCGGCCCTCCAGATGTTTTTGGCCTACAACTCCCATGATCCCTAGCTAGCAGGACCAGTGGTCAGGGATCATGGGAATTGTAGTCTCAAAACATTAAATACAATATTAAAGACAATTTGATATATTGAGCATTCTAGTTTCAATGTCCGCTCCCCCCTCCTTCCTATCTGTCCTACTTTTTCTTCCTATCCTATCTGGGTGGCCACTTGTCAGGAATTCCTTTAGCTGTGATTCCTGCATTGGAGGGGGTTGGACTAGATGACCCTCGGGGTCCCCTCAAACTCTACAATTCTATGATGGTGATGATAAAAATAATAAATTACTTATATTCTGCCTTTCCTCCCGAAGGAGGAGACCAGGGCAGCAAACAAGTCAATAGCGGAAGTCAATCAAAACTTCTAAAAACAGTTTAAAAACAACCTTGCAAAAACAGTAAAAGAAACACCCTCATTTCTCCTTGCCCATCACTGTTCTTTTTTGTGTGTGTGTTGGCAAAGACTAGAAAACCACAGGGCCAGTATTAATGGATAAAAAAATAAAAATAAGGATGCCTGATTGAGTTTGCATAAATCGGAGAATGAATTGGTGGGGGTGGAATTTGAGCATCAACGGACGAAATGCACATAACCTGATCATGTGGAATTTAGCAAAAGCCTTTTAAATGAATCTGGACTCAAACCAACTTAGGGGATTGTGACCTTCACATTTTTTGGCAATTTCCCATTGTGCAATGTCTCCTAAGAGACGCAAAAGGTGTCCGTTTTAGGGAAGAGCTCCACCAACCATCTAAGGATAGGTGAATCTGTGAATTTCACACACTGTGTGAATTTCTGTGAATTTCCTCTTTTCCCACTCTCACATTTCCACACCAGTTCGTGAATTTTTTAAAAAGACGTTCTCACGAAAATTCGCCATCATATCACACACTTGTTTTGTACGCAACGTTGTTTGACGTGCACCTTTTTGCAAAGAAATTCCTCCCAACAGAATGCGTTTTTATCTGTTATCTCCACAAATATATCAATATATACATCAATTTCCACTTTAATATTTCCCCTTAAGAGATTCGTTTTTCTACAAACTACTTGGCCGGGGAACTGCGCTGCAAAGTTCGGAGACGGCGAATCTCAAACGATGGCAACGTTTCAGTTCGCTTATTGTTTCACAAAGTGCAAATTATGCAGGTTTGCTTTTTGAAAGTGAACCGAATCCAGTTTATCCCCCCCCCCCGCAAATCCCTACCTCCACCCCACAAATCTGCCCCCCCCAACGCCCCCCGCCCAGCTTGAGACCAATTCACTCCAAAGATACAGACTCCAAGAACGTACAAGGAAGCAGGCAAAACCACCAACTCTTCGTACACGGGACACAAGATCAGAAACGTTCAGAGATGGATTATGTCGAAAGCCAGTCGCACAAAAGCAGTGGGATGTGGTAACCCATAAAAGGACGATGGGGAAAATATAATAAAACCGGGGTTGTGAGTCCAGCCCCTCGGTGTAGCCCAGCAACTAAAAGACTGTGCCATTCCTCATTCCAAAATATGGGGTGGACGGAAAGAAAGAAATCTATGTCAGGGCTATTCTCCTTTAGCTTACGCCGGTGTCAGGCAGGTGCCAATGGAGGTTACATCAGCGTAAGCTGGTAGCAACGGGAGAATCCTAAAAAAAAAAAAAAAAAATTGCAACCCAAACGGAAAAGGTTGGTTCTTGCAAAGGTGGGAAGGAAAGGGTGGGCAGTGGCTGCGGAGAGAAGGGGCACCTGAGGCCTTGGCACCGGAATTCCAGAATATCCCGCAGGAAAATGCATTTGAAGAGCTGCCATTACACCCCAAGGCTCAGGACAGCTTTCTAGAACCTTCCTTCTCCTCGGTTGCTCTCTTGCTGAAGGCATCACAGCGGAAATCAGCTTGCCCCTTACTCGGCTGCTTCGATCTGCGGAAATTGGCACTGCTGCAGATGCCATGTAAGACCCGTTCTGCGCTTGCAAGAACTTGGTCTTTTCCTGTGGCCTACACTTCGGAACTCCCTGCCTATTGAGATCAGCCACCTCCACTGTACTCTTTCTGGGGCCTGCTGAAAACGTTTCTGTTCAGACAAGCCGGCCCAGATGTTTAGATAGCTGCTGCAAGCCTTAAGCTGCTTTTAGCTTATCTTATTTTAAACCTTTTGAATGTCTTAAATCATTTTTCTTTGTGTTATGTACTGAGTTGAATAGGATCCAAAATGGAGCAGTCTGATTGGTCCTAGAACAATAGGATTCAGAATGCAGCAGCCTGACTGGTCCTGGAACAATAGGATTCAGAATGCAGCAGTCTGATTGGTCCACAGGAGCCAGCCAATCCAGCTCCAGGTGGAAGTAAATCCGCGACCTGATTGGCCTACAGGAGAATCCCAGAATTAGCCAATCACGTGGGGCCCATTGTGTAAATAATGTATATAAAGCAGACATTTTGGAGGAACTTCAAATAAAGAGCATGAAATCCACTCTCGACTCTGAGTATATTTCACTTTGCGACCATCTTAATGTTTGTTTTCTTTTTTGTAAACCGCTTTAAAGTGTGTATGTGTGTGTATTGCCTTTTTACAATCCAGCGGTGTATACATTTTAGGAAATAAATAACAAATAAATGTGTGGGGCCTGGCGACAGATTCAATGTTATAGACAGTGGGCACCCATCTCCCACCCAGGAATTATATGCCTTCAGGAACCCCAACGCAGCTTGGGTGTTTTCCTACGTGGCGGCAGCCAACATTTTGCCTTCCAGATGTTGTTGGACAACAGCTCCTCTGGCCACTGGCCAAGCCGGCTGGAGGAGATGGGCGCAGCCCAGCATCTGGAGAAACCACATTGGCTGTCCTGTCCTGCACCAAAACCTCTGCACTGGGGGAAGTTTAGCCTGTTAGGGAGACGTTTCCTGGCCCAGTCTTCTTGCTGACATGCTGTGCCACAGTTAGTCGGTGTGGTGTGTATTCCAGATATTGATGGACTACAATTCCCATCATCCCTGATCATTGGCACATCTGTGATCTAACCTGCTTCTTCTGTTACAGCACCAATCGGGTGCTCAACAGTCTTGTTGGACTACAACTCCCAACAGCCTGAGGCAGCATGGCCATATGCTCCTGAGGCTGCTGCCTGGGTGTTCATGGGAGTTGTAGTCCAAAATATTTGCAGAGCACCAGGTTGGCAAAGGTCGTGTTATACCCTCAAGTTGCATTTTAAAAAATCCTCAATCTGGTAGTGAAATCCAGTAATTGCTGCCTGCCCTGGGCTCCTTTGGGAGGAACAGCAGGATAGAAATTTAATCAATAGAATACTGTAAGTAAATAGTTTTTTTAAAAAAATATCCTTCTAAATGCTATTTGAACTTTGCACATTTGTGACTTTTCCCCCTTCTCAAAGACAATGCTGTTGACTGCAAGTCCACGTAAAGGAGACAGGATGTCAGCAACGATAGCCTTGCTTGCTGGTGCTGTTCAAACAAAGTCTACAAACTTGTAACACAGAAACAAACATGTCACACATCATGTCTACATCCTCAGAGTTTCCTGCACAGTGGAACACGGGCCACTGACAACATAGAACAGCAAGTCCCGTCTCACACGGATGCCATGGGCGGGGGAAGAAGGGGAGGAGGGCCCCCCAAAAAAAATTTAAAAAAAGCAAAAAAAAGAGAGAAGCAAACAGCAACAAAACAAGAGCCGAACCCCCAAAACAAAAACGGGGGGACGTCCAGAAGCACAGCGCAAGAGGCAACGCCAGGCACGCTCGGCTCACCCACCGGCCGAATTCAGAGATTGTAAAGAAGAGTGCAAGCTCATTTGGTGGGACGAGGATCTGAGCTCAAAGTAGGATCTCCCCGGAAAGCTGTTTTGCAGGTTAAGGGTGGAAGAGAAGGGGCTGGATCTACGCAGCTGCAGCCTTTCCAGAGGCACTGGGAAAGTCAGGGCCTGCTCCTCCGGTTCGGAGTCTAGATGCAAGATCAAGGCAAACTCAAGGTCAGAGCTCCCCAAAGAGGCGATTCGAACATGGCACCCAAGCCATTCCTTACCTGTGCAAGTGCAAAGAGGGGGGAGTCTCCCAAGGGGGGCGTGGCCCCTGGGGCAGAACGTCAGCTCCCAGCAGTGGCGGGGCATATGCCCGCACTACCCAGGGCGGGTGCGCCCACCGAGGGGGGTGGGGCATGCTCTCGAGGGGGGGCACGGAGGGTACCCTCCCAGGCACGGGATAGCCGCTCGGGTGCATGGTGCGCTCAACATTCGGTGCACCGTGCACCTGCAATTCCTAAGCCTCCTCCTGCTGTCCCCCTTTTCCCCGACGGCTCAGGGTAGGCTTGGGGGTCGCTGGCGGGTGGTGCAGCAAATGTCGCCCCCCTCGTTGAAGACACCCAGGGCGGGCTGCCCCCACCGCACCCTCCTCGCTCCACCACTGGCTCCCAGTTATGGCTTTACCAATTTTTTTGGGTGGGGGGCTCACAGGGAGAGGAGAGGAAGTGGAAGCCCCACACCACCAATGGCATTCTGCTAGCTCATAATAATAATAATAATAATTTTTATTTATACCCTGCCCTCCCCAGCCAAGGCCGGGCTCAGGGCGGCTAACAATCAATAATAAAAACAAATTGAATGAATACAACTTTAAAAACAAGATTAAAATACAGCATTAAAATACTGAAACATTAAAATATTAAAATGAAGCCTCATCACAGGAGGAGAAGGGAAAAAGAAAGAGAGGGAGGGAATCAAATTGGCTCCAAGCCAAAGGCCAGGCGGAACAACTCTGTCTTACAGGCCCTGTGCAAAGAAACCAGATCCTGCAGGGCCCTGGTCTCATAGGCAGAGCATTCCACCAGGCCGGAGCCACTGTTGAAAAGGCCCTGGCTTTGGCCGAGACTAATCTGACTTCCTTAGGGCCCGGGACCTCTAGGGTGTTGCTATTTATGGACCTTAAGGTCCTCCGTGGGGCATACCAGGAGAGGCGGTCCCGTAGGTACGAGGGTCCTAGGCTGTGAAGGGCTTTAAAGGTCAAAAGCAGCACCTTAAATCTGACCCTGTACTCCACCGGGAGCCAGTGCAGCTGGAAAAGCACTGGGTGAATATGCTCCCATGGCAGAGACCCCGTGAGGAGCCTCGCTGCAGCATTCTGCACCCGCTGGAGTTTCTGGGACAGCTTCAAGGGCAGCCCCGCGTAGAGCGAATTACAGTAGTCAAGCCTGGAGGTGACAGTCGCATGGATCACTCTGGCCAGGTCGGGGCAAGAAAGATAAGGGACCAACAGCGTCGGATGCAACTCTGAATACAAAACTTTGCATACAGATCTACAAAGCTGGATACAAATCTATAGATATACACGTGTCCATGAATGTGCGTGCGTGTGCGTGCGCGCACACACACACTCCTCAGCCGAAATCCTTGAGCAAGCAAACCTTATCTTTCGGCAAGTAAGAGCCGTGGAACAGTAAGAGCAGACAGTGGCTGTGGGCTCTCGTTCCCTGGTGGTTTTTAAGAAGAGGTTGGGTGGCCACCTGTCAATCTTCAGGTGAGATTCATGCCTTGCAAGGGGCTGGACTAGGTATGTAGTGTTGGGGGGGGGACCTCCCAGGGCAATTGCTCCGGGCACATTTTGGAGGAGGGAGCGCTGGTCATGCCACCTTCCTTCCGGCTAATAACAGATTTAAAACACTTAATTTATGCAACGAAAAAACAGCATACAATACAGTATAAAACGTGAATAACAAAAAATTCAGAATTCAAAAATCAATTTCGGGGGGAAATCCATCCAATAAACATTAGATGATCACCAGGGCTAGCTGGCTAAATTAGTCCTACTTGGGCCAGCGAGGAGACCAGGGGAGGATTAGCTGTGGGATCCCAGAGTGGGTAATCTTCATAAAAAGGGGAGTGGGAGGGAAGGAAGGAAGGGGAATAAAAGATCAGGCTAAGTTCAAATTGAAAGCCAGGCAGACTAGCTCTGTCTTACAGGCCCTACGGAAGGAAGTTAAATCCTGCAGGGCCCTAGTCTCATGGGACAGAGCATTCCGCCAGGTCGGAGCCATCACTGAGAAGGCCCTGGCACTGGTGGAGGATAATCTGACTTCCTTAGGGCCCTGGACCTCTAAACTATGGTTATTCATGGACTTTAAGGTCCTCTGCGGGGCAGACCAGCAGAGGCGGTCCCGTAAATACGAGGAAGATGCCACGCACCTTCCGATCCCAGCCTCAGCCTCGAAACCCATTGCAAAGCATTGCAAGGCCCTGTGCCGCTTTTGGAGGCTGGGGTCATTCCAGCCTCACAAAGCAGCTTGGGCTGGGGTCACTCCAGTGGCTGTGGTGGCTGGCACTAGGCTGGTGCCCAGCAGGCTACATTCGCCCTCCAGACCCCCAGTGTGTGCCCCCCCCCGCGCCATGGATACATGCTCCACTGCTGGGTTGGACTAGGGGTCCTTTCCAACTCCCCTGTTCTATGATTCCATCTTGCTGAAGTTTCACAAGAGCTCACAGAGAGCAGGGGATCTTGTGAGATTTCGGCAAGATCCTCTGTCAGAAGATGGCCCTGCCGCCAGTGCTTTGTGGGCTCTGGCACACAATGCAGGAAGAGAGCCACAGCGCCAGTGGCGAGGTGAACAGCACAGGGAGGGGGTGGCCCATGCCTGTTCCATCTCAAGTGGCGAAACGGGGTGCGCCTACCCCACCCCGATTAGGGGCTGAAGGGAGAAGTAGGAAAACGGAGGCCAAGGTGGCATTTGAAGGGTGTGCGTGTCAGAAGAGAGGGAGGCGGAGGAAAGCTTTACGGGAGCTGTTTCCCACTCAAGAAAGAGAGATAAAAGAAATAGACTCCAGATCTCAAAGAGTCGCCTCCAACAAAACACCTGTAGGTGCACCTGCGGACTCATACAAGGTGAAAAAGAAGTCAGGATTAAAAACTGTGAACGATCTCACTGCCTGGGAGTGGGTGCCTGAGCCAAGAAGTGGCCCCTCCCCAGGGAGAGGATGTCATCCGCTCTAGGGCTGGTGCCCAGCAGCTCTTCCCCATCTCCTGACGTTACTGAATCACACTGACTGATGAATTTGTGGTTGCCCGGTTGCTTTATTCATACGCCAATGCGTTAGAGATATTAGAGTGGCTGCTGCTGCTACGTTTGTTGCTTTCCAGCGCTGCTGTGATTGTCGCAAGCCGCTTTGAGCCCCACGTTCATTGTTGGAAAAGCAGGATGCAACTATTAAATAGAAAACATGGCCAACTGCGCGGCACGTTTTTGGAACGGAAGGGGCAGGGAGGACAGAAATCACTTTTGACACCTGAATTCCGTTCTTTCCCAGGTGACATTTCTCTCCTTTTTTGAGGGAAGGGGGGGTCTCCAGTTTAGCAACCCAAACAAGACAGGGCATCCCCTGCAAGAATTCCTAAGATGCGCCTAGGCAAGGAAGGACCCCCCTGGCCCTGCTCTTCAGTGGAAAATGCCTCACCCCTGATCGCAGCAGCCATGACTTACCCTCGGAGGTCTGCAGGACCAGCATCTTGCTGTAGGGGCTGACCCCGGTCTTGTTGAAGGCCTTGACCCGAGCACTGTAGGTGCTGTTAAAGTGGAGTCCATCCACAGTGCACATCGTCTCCTTCCCGACATATACCTCCTAAGGACACAAAGACACAAAGCTGATGTATGTGTGGGAATGTTCATGGAGGCATATACCGGTATTGTTTATTAATATCCTTCCTAACTCACGCTAGCAAGTTCCTTTGCTTAGCAGAGTTTACATTCCCCTTCTCAAGCACAGCAGATAGCTGGTTGCAGGCTCGTGTGAGTCTCTCACTGTTATACAATTCAGTCTGTCTCAGAATGAATTGTATAGTTCCTGGTAGGGAAAGGGAAAGGGACCCCTGACCATTAGGTCCAGTCATGGCCGACTCTCGGGTTGCGGCGCTCATCTCGCTTTACTGGCCGAGGGATCTGGCGCACTGCTTCCGGGTCATGTGGCCAGCATGACTAAGCCGCTTCTGGTGAACCAGAGCAGCGCATGGAAACGCTGTTTACCTTCCCGCCAGAGCGGTACCTATTTATCTACTTGCACTTTGACATGCTTTCGAACTGCTAGGTTGGCAGGAGCAGGGACCGAGCAATGGGAGCTCACCCCGTCACGGGGATTCGAACCGCCGATCTTCTAATCGGCAAGTCCTAAGCTCTGTGGTTTAACCCACAGCGCCACCCACGTCCCTGCTATAGTTCCTGGTAAGTTCCCTTTAATCCCTCTAAAAAGAATAAAGAGACGACAATCTTATTTAAAGCCAATAAAAGAAGTTTACTCACATCAGTTCACAGTTGGATTCCTGAAGGCAGACTTGGTTACAAAATATGTACATGTGGATCTTCCCCATATGGGGGAATGATCCCAGTGCTTATGCTAGCTGAGAGCTAGCAGAGCAGTCCTAGCTAAAAAGCTGGTTAAAACAAAGACAGAAGTCAGAGAGAGAGTGCTGTGTGATTTGTGCTTTTTGTTACCTGGACAGGTAAGATCACGCCCACCTCTAGTCACATGCAAGGAAGGCTGCTCCAGCCAAGGAGGAAACAGGAAGTTTCGACTGGCTGACCAATATCCCCTTGCATGTCCACTCTAGGAAAACAAGGAATGTTGCATTTGACTGCTCCCACAGGGAACGGACCCTTTCTGAGAAGCTTTGCAATGCAGCAGAGATCTGGTGTGCGCAGTGGGAGGCAAGATCATAGGCCAGCCTTTGCCAACCTGACGCCCTCTAGATGTTTTGTACCACTACTCCAAAAGTCCACGCTGGTTGGGGCCAGTCAGAGTTGTAGTCCAAAATATCGGTATGCGTCAGGTTGGCAAAGGAAGACTCTGGCTCAAATCTCAGTTCAGTCAATGACAATCGCTGAATGTCCAAAAAATTAGGAATGCGGGAAGCTGCCTTGTGCCTACACTGACTGGCAGCAGCTCTCCATGGATTCAGGAAGGGAGCCTTTCCCAGCCCAACTTGGAGATCTGGGGACTGAAGCAGGGTGCTTCTGCATGCAGAGCAGGTGCTCTGCCACTGAGCAATGATCCTACCTTAAACATATAGGGTAATACAGGAAGCTGCCTTATGCAGCCAGGTCACTGGACCATCTAGGTCAATATTGTCCACACTGACTGGCAGCATCTCGCCAGGGTTTCAGTCAGGGGCATCTCAGGGGCATCAGAAATTGAACCTTGGACCTTCTACAAGCAAAGCAGATGTCCGACCACACAGCTGAGGCTGCTCCCCAGCGAATATATTACATATATTTGTTTTTTTGATTGCTGCTCCTAAGAAAAATTGATTGTTGAGTAAGTGTCCCTGAAACTCACAGCTCCCCAGAGGAACGAGGAGGCTAGGAAGCAATTGCCTTTTATTTCCAAGATGTTGGAGGCAGCTATTTTAAGCCAGCCCCCCCCCAAAGGCATCTGTGCTGGCTTAGCTCTCCACCCACCCAAGTCTCACATCACAAATCTATTCTCGATTGCCTACGCACACAAAGCGTCAGTGGTTTCAACCCCTGCATTTCAGGGACTCGGACTAGATGACTTTGGGGTCCCTTCCAACTCTACAGTTCTGTGATTCTAGGATGCCAAAGCCACTTCCGCCCTTCAGGGGAGGTGGGATTGCGGGCTTCACGGCCCCACCACGCGCGCGGTGGGTGGAGGCCAGCCCCCGCACGATTGGGGGGATTGCTGGCTGTGCCACCCCCTGGCCAGCCAATCGGCCAGTTCAGGGGGCGTGGCCTGCACTATTTAAGGCAGGACGCGGCTGGGGATCTCCCTCTTTGCCGCTCCTCAGCTGTTCCTGCTTTTCCCACCCTCCCGCCCTATAAGGTTTCCATTCCTTGACCTTGCTATGGACCTCGGTTGGTTGCCGTTGAGGGGCCTGGTAGGAATTTTCACATTTAGCAAATTGGCACCAGCCACTTGGTTTTCGCCTACCTCGTAGCAAATCGTCACAGCTTTCTGGGTATTGGCGGTTAGGCATCGGTATTGCTCTGTAGATGGAAGAGGGGAGGTAGCGCCATCACCTGCCCCGCATATTGAAGGGTAGTCCAATAAAGGATTCCGGGGGGCGTGGCCCTGTCCGAAGCCTGGGGAGGTGAGGGCCTAAGGCACGCCCCCAAGCGGTGACCCCGGGGGAGTTCCTAGTTGATGGGCATCAGCAGGACTCCCCCTACTGGTGGTTAACCCTTCCTGGACTTCCAGCGGACAGGCTGGAGTCAGATATAGTCAGTTAGGATCAATGCCTAAGCCAATACCGCTCATCACCTGTAACCAATAAAGTTGTGGCCTTTTTTAGCCCATTAACCTTGATAATTGTGTCATGTGTCATTATTTCCACCTGGGGGGGGCGGAAACTTGCCACGCAATTCTATTTGAGTTTAATGGTCTTTTAACGAGGTTGGGTGGCCACCTGTTGGTTGAGATCCCTGCATCACACGGGGTTGGACTAGATGACCCCGGGAACCCTTCAAACTCTAAAACCCAGAGCCAGCACTGTTCTCCCTCCCGCCCACCCCCCACAACATAAAAGCGCCTCTCCATAAAACGTACCCTGAACTGACCACCGTTCCCATCATCCAACTCCAGGATGTATCCGTCCACTTGCACCGCGGAAAGTGGGGGCTGCTTCCACGACAAGGTGGCGCTGTTGTTCTGGGTGCAGCACTCTTCCAGCTGGAGGATTGGGGGGGCCGGCACTGGGGAGGAAGCTAAACAGAAATTAGTGTAACCCCGACTTCTACCGCCAGCCAGGGTGGAAATCGGGGCCTCTGAGTTCTGCAAGGGTTTGTTGGCTTATTACCCATCCTTCACCCTAATATTATAATAATAATTATAATTTATACCCCGCCCATGTGGCTGGGTTTCCCCCAGCCACTCTGGGCAGCTCCCAACAGAAAATATATATATATATATGTATATATATATATATATAAATAATTTTTATTGAATGGTTTTATGTTACAAAAAGCAATACAGCCATACTACCACTAAATATAATTAAGAAATAAAAATTACATACATCGATATTTAGTTTGTTATTTGTTATTAACCATCTTATTTCCTCCCAAACATTACATATAACGACACACATATGTGCAGACACCCACACATCCACACCCGCACACAAAATGAGAATAATGAAAGTAAATATTTTTCCCCTTTTATATTCCAAAATCTTTTCTTCAACTTTGACTTCCTGTCAAGTCCCTTTGCATATATTTTATCTTACATTTGAATGCACACAAAACAATAAACCTTTCTATATAATTTTTCTAATACATTCTGAAAACATAAATCCTTAATTGTTGTCCACCTCCTTTTAGTTCCTTTAAAACTCAAATGCTAGCACGGAGTCAAAACTATTATTGTATTTTTGAACATATCTTGTATAACCATCCCATTTTTCCGCAAATTTTTGCTTTGAGTTTCCTCTGAGTTTACTAGTCAGTTGAGCTGTCTCCACCAATTCCTGTAATTTGATTTGCCAATCTGTTATTTTTGGAGCCTCGTGATCTTTCCATCCCTTGGCCACAAGTATTCGAGCCGCTGCGGTTGCATACAAGAATACCTCTCTTAGATTTTTTGGGATCTCTTTATCTAAAATACTTAATAGAAATGCCTCCGTTTTTTTAGTAAAAGTTATCCCCATCATCTTTTTTAATTCATCGTATATTTTTCCCAAAAAAATCTTAATCTTTTCACACGTCCACCACATGTGAATCATGTCACTGTTATTTCCTCAACCCAACAGAATATTAAAGGCATGATACAACATCAAACATTAAAAACTTTCCTCAACAGGGCTGCCTTCAGATGTCTTCTAAACGCCATATAGTTGTTTATTTCCTTGGCATCCGGTACACATTGAGGGGTGTCTCACAGTGAGGGAACCGCCAGAAGGCCCTCGGAGCTGGACCTCAGTGTTCGGACTGGACGATGGGGATGGAGATGCTCCTTCAGGTATACTGGGTATACAGAGGTCCAGCGCTGAGGGCCTTCTGGCGGCTCCCTCACTGCGAGAAGCCAAGTTACAGGGAACCAGGCAGAGGGCCTTCTCGGTAGTGGCACCTGCCCTGTGGAACGCCCTCCCTTCAGATGTGAAGGAAATAAACAACTATTTGTTGTTTAGAAGACATCTGAAGGCAGCCCTGTTTAGGGAAGTTTTTAATGACTGATGTTTTAATGTATTTTTAATCTTTTGTTGGAAGACACCCAGAGTGGCTGGGGAAACCCAGTCAGATGGGTGGGCTATAATATATTATTATTATTATTATTATTATTATTATTATTACTGTAAGAGGCTGTCCTTGGCTGTAATAACCCTTCAAGTAATATAAGTAGTGACGTTTCTGTACCTTGGCATTATATGTTCTGTTTTAATTTTTGTACTGGAATTGTAGGTGATAGTCCTGGGGGCCACCTAAAACTTGCCCATTTTTCTCTTATTCTAAATTACTGAGTGTATAGAAATCAGTAAGCCATCTCATCTTCTTGTTTATTAGCCCCACTTTTGAAAAAAAAGCTATATAAATACTGTCATTACTGCAAACTGAGACTAAATTGCCAGTTCAGAACTTCCTTCTCATTAGCCGTGGGAACTGCAGTTCTCCACAAGCCTACAGTTCCCACACAGGTGGCAGGCACCCTGAGCGTCGCCCTCCAACAAAGCCTGTTTCAAGACAGGGGTCTGGATATCCCTTCCCCCTTGCGAGGCTTTGAAGTGCCACGATGGCGCAGATGGGCACCTCGCAGCTGGCAGGTCGCCCAGGGGCATTGCCAGCAAACATCTGCCTGTTGCTGTGACTCTCTGCTCTGCTGCTCTGCCCCAGATGGGGCCTGCTGCGATGTGCCAATGCAGCTGAGCTGGCAAGGAGGAGAGGAACGGATGCGAAGGCAGCTGGGCATGTCGCGGGCAAGGAGGGCGGCATTGTGCCCATTCGTGTGAATGCAGGAAGAACAGATCTTGGAATGAAGGGCATACAGAGGAAGGAGGGAGGCAAACGCTCCCATTTCTGCATCAGATTTATTTCCCCTGTTTCCTAAAATGGCAATTGCCCAGCCATTGCTGCAGGCATGTAAACATGGGGATTTTCCATCCTGAGAAAGCTAGATTGTCATTCTCTCTCTCTCTCTCTCTCTCTCTCTCTCTCTCTCTCTCTCACACACACACACACACACACACACACACACACACATAAATAATTTTAATTGAATTTTCTGTTTCACCATTTAAAATACTCATTTTACTTCCTTTCTTCTCTTTCCAGGGTTCATTTTACATATCATAAATCCCTGTACATTTTACAAAAGCTATACCGTTCAATATTCTATTATTGCATCCATCAAAACTTGTTTACACTGTTGAATTTATCTTAACTGCAGTGGCTCCCGGTGGAGTACAGGGTCAGGTTTAAGATGCTGGTTTTGACCTTTAAAGCTCTATGCGGCCTAGGACCCACGTACCTACGGGACTGCCTCTCCTGGTATGTCCTACAGAGGACCTGAATGTCCACAAATGACAACATTTTGGAGGTCCCAGGTCACAAGGTGGTTAGATTGGTCTCAACTAGGGCCAGGGCCTTTTCAGTACTGGCCCCGACTTGGTGGAACGCTCTGTCCCAAAAGACCAGGGCCCTGCGGGACTTGACATCTTTCCGCAAGGCCTGCAAGACAGAGCTGTTCCGCCTGGCCTTCGGTTTGGACTCAGTCTGACCCTTATGTTTCCCTCCCCTTATGGTTTTGATCTATGGAGAAATGAGGCTGCATTTTAAATTGCATTTTAACTAGTATTTTAAATTGGTTTTTTACTGTAATTTTACCGGTGTTAGCTGCCCTGAGCCCGGCTCTGGCCGGGGAGGGCGGGATATAAATAAAAATTATTATTATTATTATTATTATTATTATTATTATTATTATTATTGCTGCCAGCATTTTCAGCTGCACACAATTATTTCCCATATATTCAATAAACGTTTTCCAATCTTCTCTAAATGTATGTTCTATATATTAAGTCTACGAGTTGTGCACATTCTGTCAACTTAAGTTGCCATTCTTCTTTGGTTGGGACCTCATTCGTTTTCCATTTTGGGGCTAACAAAACATGGGCTGCAGTAGCAGCATCATACATAAATAAGCTTTTGACTCTAGTTTTTTTAGGAAAGTACTTTTAAACATTTTTTTCAATTCATTATGGATCATTTCCCAATACTCTTTCCCCCTTTTACAAGTCTACTGGATTGTCATTTTCCTAGCCCAGAGGCTATGTCTGCAACTAAGGACATAAGAATGGCGCAATGAGTTGGTGCGCTCCATGTCTGTTGTGCTCCTGTTTTAGTAAAATGGTGTTGTGAATCTCTAGGATTCTATCTAAGAAGAGCCTGTTAAGGTAAAGGGAAAGGGACCCCTGACCATTAGGTCCAGTCGTGACCGACTCTGGGGTTGTGGCGCTCATCTCGCTTTATTGGCCGAGGGAGCCGGCGTACAGCTTCCGGGTCATGTGGCCAGCATGACTAAGCCGCTTCTGGCGAACCAGAGCAGCGCACGGAAACGCCGTTTACCTTCCCGCTGGAGCGGTGCCTATTTATCTACTTGCACTGTGTTGCTTTCGAACTGCTAGGTTGGCAGGAGCAGGGGCCAAGCAATGGGAGCTCACCGCCTCGCGGGGATTTGAACCGCCGGACCTTCTGATCAGCAAGACCTAGGCTCTGTGGTTTAATCCACAGCGCCACCCGTGCCCCTTAAGAAGAGCCTGTTAGATCAGGCCAATTGGAGACTGGAGACTAGGGTGCCAGGTAACATTCCTAAAGAAACAAGTTAACATTACTCGTCTTGGTCCATATGGAAATGTTATCTACCCAGACTCACTAGCAAAGCTCGGCTTTTAAAACTGGTTCCTAGGGAACGGTGTTTCAAAAAAGACATTTAATTATTATGCAATTGTTACTCACCCTGAGAACTTTGTTCAAGCATGGGAGATAACATGCCTAAAATAAATTTCTACCTTGCGGCTATTTTAAACCTGCTGTTCTTTCCTCCCCCTCGTATTTTCATGCCTGGCGCTCCTTCCAAACAGAGAGAGACAGGATTGCTCTGACATTTACCTTTCATTTGCATGAAGTCCAGCTGGTGGATGGTCTGCAGCAAAGGTCCGCTGTCCAGGTTCAGATCAAAGTCTGTCGTCATTCTTGGGGAGAGGGTTCCTTTCCCCCATTGGTCCTCTGTCAGGTGGACTCTCCTTATCAGCGCATCAGAGATCTGGTGGCAAAGGAGACGGGTGAATCAGAGTGTGCGAGGCTTGGATAAATATAGGGTTGGAGAAGTCTCCCGGGGTGAGGAAGGTCACAAGCCTTGATAGCCAAAATGCAAAATCCATCCTTAGACACAGGATACCCTTTGACTGCCATACACTTGTGGGATGCGAAACACAAGAGCAGTCAAGTACAACATTGCTAGAGTGAACATCTTTACACATGGGGAGGAATGTTTGTCCAGCCAGCAGGTCAAGTTCCTGTTTCCTTCTGGACTGGGACAGACTTCCTCTGCATGTGACCAGAGGTGGGTGTGGCCTCACCTGTGCAGGTAACAACAAAAGCACAGGGCAGGGCAGCCATCTCTCTCTCTTTGACTACATGCATCGAAGAAGCAACATCTGCTTAGCCAAAGATGCTCTCTTGGCCTCCAGCCAAGAGAGGACAAAGGGACTGTCTCCTTATGAGACAGTTTCCAGGTGTATGTAACATTTCTAAGCTAAGTCTGCCTTCTGGGATCCAATTGTGAACAGAATGATGTGTGAGTAAACTTTTATACTTTTATAGAAGACTGTGTCATGTCTTATCTTTTATGAGGGAATAAGGGGAAAATACCAGAAGAGTTGTTATAGAGGCTTTAGCGAGTCTGAGCAAACGCATCCGCTGTGAGCTTAAAAAAGGGGAATGTTACTCTGCTAAATTGTGAAGTTGTTAACACAAGTTGGAAAGGCTATAACCAAACAATATACCCTCTCCTGCATCCCTAAACATTCCCACAACACAACAGAGGACTCTGGGATTATCCCCATATGGGATAGATCCACACGTATATACTTTGAAACTAAGTCTGCCTTCAGGGATCCAGCTGTGAACTGATGATGTGAGTAAAATAATAATAATAATAATAATAATAATAATAATAATAATAATAATAATAAT
>JAXCMG010000059.1:3553847-3564143 GCA_034642415.1 Podarcis siculus
ATAATAATAATAATAATAATAATAATAATAATAATAATAATAATAATTTATTGTTTATTATTTATATCCCGTCCATCTGGCTGGGTTTCCCCAGTGACTCTGGGCAGCCTCCAACAAAAGATTAAAATACAATAGTCTGTTAAACATTAAAAGATTCCCTAAACAGGGCTGTCTTCAGATGTCTTCTAAAAGTCTGGTAGTTGTTCTTCTCTTTGACATCTGGTGGGAGGGCGCCACTACCGAGAAGGCCCTCTGCCTGGTTCCCTGTAACCTCACTTCTCGCAATGAGGGAACCGCCAGAAGGCCCTTGGCGCTGAACCTCAGTGTCCGGGCAGAACGATGGGGGTGGAGACGCTTCTTCAGATATACTGGACTTTTATATACTTTACACAAGATTGTGGTGTGTTTATTCTTTTAACAGGAATATAAGGGGCCTTACCAGGAATCTAATAGAGGCTTAAACAAGCCTGCAACCAGCTATCTGCTGTGCGTTTAAAAGTGGAATGTAAAACTCTGCTAAGTAAAGGAACTTGCTAGTGCAAGTTAGGAAGGATATTAATAAACAACATATCCTCTCCTGCCTCCCTGAATATTCCCACACTACAGACCTGAGAAAATTCAGATCACAGACGACAAAAAGGAGGGGATTTAAGCCTTTGCTGTAGTCCTGAGGAAAATCCCTCCTCTGAGGCTGCTATTTGCATCAGGGGGAAATGTTCCATTGATGCCAAACTCCTCTGCTTCTCTGCCTCCAGCAACCTGCATCTCCTCAGCAACTTCTCTTTGCATCTTATAAAGTGCATATGAAATGAAAAGATGCATTTAACGGTTCCTCTTGTGCAGCTTCAGACCTTTTGGTCTATCAAGCCCACTACTGTCTCTTTATACCAGCCGTGTTTCCCCCCAGGGACTCAGACAGAGACACTTTGCAGGGACTCTGCCTGAGATCCTTTTAACTGGAGGTACCAGGGATTGAATTTAGGGGTCTTCTGTGTGTGATGTGCTCAGTAACTGTACTTCGCTCAGGCCATCCCTGATGGAATGAGAAGGACTGAGTCTTAAAAGAGAAAAATAACTACCAAACTTTTAGAAGACATCTAAAGGCAGCCCTGTTTAGGGAAGCTTTTAATGTTTAATAGGTTATTGTATTTTAGTGTTTCGTTGGAAGCCGCCCAGAGTGGTATAAATAATGAATTATTATTATTATATTATTATTATTATTATTATTATTATAAGGTTAAACAGATTAGCAGGTTTATCTTCTCAAGACGACTTGCAAACCTGCAGCCAACTCCTCCTCTTTCCACAAGTGCTTTGTCCTCCTAGGCCAAGTAGCCTTCAGTTGCTTAGGAATGCTAGGTAGCATCATTCAGTGGACCAGTCATGAACACCGCCACAATGTACAGTGGACGCTTGGGTCGCAAACGTGATCCGTGCAGGATGCACGTTTGCAACCCACAGCGTTCGCAAGCTGCAGCAGCTGCATGCGCGACCCCTGAAACCCGGAAGTAACCCGTTCCGGTACTTCCAGGTTTCAGCAATCCGTAACCTGAAAAAACACAACCAGAAGCGTCTGTAACCCAAGGTATGACTGTATACATGAACTCAAGGAGGTCTGAATTTGGGCATTTGCAGCAATAAGAGGAAATCTCTTAGGAGTATGAACAGGGGGGGAGAGAATCAAGCAGCAACCTGGAGGAATCCGCTGGGATCATTCTCCTTGATGACCTCCAAGCAGTATTCCATGAGTCCCGTCGTCTGGCGTAGTTTCACTGTGCAGTGGGATATCTGGTCCCGCACCACCTGCAACGAGACACACAAGAGAGCAATGTTTCCAGAGCTAGGAGCCATGCTGTTCTATCTCTGTACCATTGTCCGCCCAGACACTGAGGTCCAGCGCTGAGGGCCTACTGGGGGGTTCCCTCTCTGTGAGAAGTGAGGTTGCAGGGAACCAGGCAGAGGGCCTTCTCGGTGGTGGCACCCGCCCTGTGGAACACCCTCCCATCAGATGTCAAAGAGATAAACAACTACCTGACATTTAGAAGACATCAGAAGGCAGCCCTGTTCAGGGAAGTTTTTAATGTGTGACATTTTAATGTATTTTTAATCTTTGTTGTAAGCTGCCCAGAGTGGCTGGGGAGACCCAGCCAAATGGGCGGGGTATAAATAATAAATTATTATTATTATTATTATTATTATTATTATTATTATTATTATTGTTATGTTATGTATTCAGTGCTCTGTGTTCTGAGCCCTTGTGTTCTGATTTGGTACATAATAATAATAATAATAATAATAATAATAATAATAATAATAATTTATTTATATCCCACCCTCCCCAGTCGAAGCTGGGCTCAGGGCGGCTAACAACAATAAAATAATACAACATTCTAATCCAATCGCAGAACATTTCAGGATTTGGGCCTCTGCCATTGGCCCTTAAACTCTGACTTGTGATTCGCAGCTTGGAAGTTTAGACAGCCAATCACGTTGAGAGTGGGAGTGGCCCAGGCCTCCAGAAATGTATATAAGCAGTTGCTTTGTCCCTCTTGTCCAGTTCTGCGGTTCAAGAAAGGTTCTTGCTATTATCACTTTGTCTTGCCTCGCGGGAACCCACCTACACTTCAGCTTCTGAACACCAGCTGTTGGAAACAACAGGAGGGGAATGTTGCTCTTGTGCTCAGGTCCTGATCCAGCGTATGCTCTTCTTAAGTTCCTATACTGCAATACTGCAAGCATCCAGTAGGAGGGGCTCGCACATTGTGTTGCTTCTTCGCAATTACATTTGACATTTGAGTTCATGCAAGTTTCTGCAAAGTTGCAGAAAAGGAGGACATGAAGTCCTTATCACACTGATTCCAAACGGCAGGCCAAATATCAGTCTTGCCAATGGTGGACTTATGGAATCAGCAGCTATTGCCATTCCTGGCTTGGGCAGGTCTTGCCACAGTAATTCATGTGTCCTCTTTATCCAGGACACATCCTCTTTTTCAGGGATAAAATTTGGGTTTCTTTGCTTTGAATGGCCATCATAGCGTCCTCTCTTTTTTTTGCTCTTCAAGATACGGCAACCCGAGTTACATCAAGACTGGATTACTGCAATGCACTCTATGCGTGGCTTCCCTTGTGCTTGATTTGGAAGCTGCAGTTGGTGCAGAATAAAGGTAAAGGGACCCCTGACCATTAGGTCCAGCCGCGGACAACTGGGGTTGCGGTGCTCATCTCGCTTTATTGGCCGAGGGAGCCGGCGTACAGCTTCCGGGTCATGTGACCAGCATGACTAAGCCGCTTCTGGCGAACCAGAGCAGCGCACGGAAACGCCGTTTACATTCCCGCCAGAGCAGTACCTATTTATCTACTTGCACCTTGACATGCTTTCGAACTGCTAGGTTGGCAGGAGCAGGGACCGAGCAATGGGAGCTCACCCCGTCGCGGGGATTCACACCGCCGACCTTCTGATCGGCAAGTCCTAGGCTCTGTGGTTTAACCCACAGCACCACCTGCAGCACAATTGCTGTTGGGAACAAGACATACTCAGCATGGAACACCTGTGCTCAGAGATCTGCACTGCTTGCCAATCTGCTACTGGGGCAAGTTCAAGGCTTGCTATCAGTCTACAAAGCCCTTAATAACTCAGGGCCAATTTACCTACGAGATCGCCTTACCCAACATGTGCTCCATCAACCACTTCAGTTGATGGAATTGGCAGTACTACATCTGCCACATGTAGTATGTGAGCTGGATGAATCCCAAGCCGGAATTAAGATTGCTGGAAGAAATATCAACAACCTCAGATATGCAGATTGACACAACCTTGATGGCAGAAAGTGAGGAGGAATTAAAGAACCTTTTAATGAGGGTGAAAGAGGAGAGCGCAAAATATGGTCTGAAGCTCAACATCAAAAAAACGAAGATCAAGGCCACTGGTCCCATCACCTCCTGGCATATAGAAGGGGAAGAAATGGAGGGAGTGAGAGATTTTACTTTCTTGGGCTCCATGATCACTACAGATGGTGACAGCAGTCACAAAATTAAAAGACGCCTGCTTCTTGGGAGAAAAGCAATGACAAACCTAGGCAGCATCTTAAAAAGCAGAGACATCACCTTGCCAACAAAGGTCCGTATAGTTAAAGCTATGGTTTTCCCTGTAGTGATGTATGGAAGTGAGAGCTGGACCATAAAGAAGGCTGATCGCCGAAGAATGGATGCTTTTGAATTATGGTGCTGGAGGAGACTCTGGAGAGTCCCATGGACTGCAAGAAGATCAAACCTCTCCATTCTGAAGGAAATCAGCCCTGAGTGCTCACTGGAAGGACAGATCCTGAAGCTGAGGCTCCAAGATTTGGCCTCCTCATGAGAAGAGAAGACTCCCTGGAAAAGACCCTGATGTTGGGAAAGATGGAGGGCAGAAGGAGAAGGGGATGACAGAGGACGAGATGGTGGGACAGTGTTCTCGAAGCTACCAGCATGAGTTTGAACAAACTGCGGGAGGCAGTGGAAGACAGGAGTGCCTGGCGTGCTCTGGTCCAGGGGGTCACGAAGAGTCGGACACGACTAAACAACTAAACAACAACAACACATCTGCCACATAACACCCACTCCACATTTCTAAGAACTCAATTGTTTAGTATGGCAGCGCCTATACTTCGGAACCCCCTGCCTCTTGATACCAAGCAGGGACCTTCACTGTATTCTTTTTGGTGCCTGCTAAAAACATTCTTGTTCAGGCTAAGCCTACCCAGTTGCTTAGAAATGCTAATGTGAATTTTAATCTGTTGTAGTATTTTAACTTCTTGCATGTTGAAAAGGATTGTAAATGTTTCTTGGTTTTATCCCTTTATCTTTTTGTAAGCCGCTTTGTGGTGGTTGTTTATTTGTTTTTACAAACAACCAGTTTATAAATTTCATGAAATAAATAAAATATACAGACACAGTTCTGAGTGGCATTCCCCTGGCCTTTTTTTAAAAAAACTGAAGTCAATTTGCTCCCAGTAATTTGCACCCCTTTGCAAATGTTGATGTCGACTCTCAGTGTTCAAATATTTGCCAGTTGTTTGGTGTCTACATTAATGGTTTTCGATTTCAATGTTTGCTACCTGGTGGTAGGCAGTTGGCATGCAGTGGCATTCGGGTGCTTAATTTCATTTATTCCAGGGCATGCAATGGCATTCAGCATAAGGTAGCTTCCTCTGTTCCTATAAGATCTCCAGCCTCAGGACAAGTAAGCAAAGCCTTGAAAGAGCCTTCCCTTTCATCACGTCGGCCTCCGGTAATGCTCTTTGCGGAGATGAGCCCAGCCCTGGAGAGCGAGATTGCAAATATGGGATTTGCGGGGGAAACCATCTTTTATCTCCTTATCTTCTTTACAGCTTAAGTCGAGGTTCCTGCTCTTCCCAGATAATGAAATCTCTCGCCTCTCCACTCAAAGTTGACGCTTTCAGAATATTATTGAAGGAGCCGCCATCTGCTCTGCACACAGACTGTATAAATCACAGGGTGATGCATGGTCTTTCTCAGGTATGGCAAGGAAGGAGTTTCAAAGGCCCCGGAAATTCAATAAGGGCTCATAATCTTAGCTTCACAGAAGGAAGTTCAACACAGTCCCAGCGGGGCCTTAACTGGTGTTGGGGGACAGAGCTGCAGCCTGTGAGGTTAGGGCTTGACCTGGGCCAGGGGTAACTCCTGACCTATGGCCTTCTTATAACCTCAACAGCAAGCCCAGTTGATGGCCAACATGTCTGTACGATAATACATTACAGACAAAATCTGCAAAAGACTTGATATGCATTGCCTCCGATTCAACACACTCCCAGCTGCCTCTAATTCTCTTGAATAAGGCCCATTCCACACTATATATTTAACTAGGCTCATACCACTTTAAACAGCTGTTCCTTACCCCCCAGAAAATCCTGGGAACTGTAGTTTGCTATTCCACTCAGAGAGCTGCAATTCCCAGAGTTTCCTGGGGAAAGCAATTGTTTATTAAACCACTTTGGGAACTATAGCTCTGTGAGGGCTGAGGTATGGTGAGTGTCTCAATCTACTTGTGCAAATACCGTATTTGCAATACCAGACATCTCTCATCCCTATCAACAAACCTTTGAACCAAAGAATCAGAAAGTTGGAAGGTACTGCAAGAGCCTGCAATGAAGAATCTCAGCTAAAGCATCCATGACTGATGGCCCTCCAAAAGTAAAGGTAAAGGACACCTGACAGTTAAGTCCAGTTGCAGACGACTCTGGGGTTGCGGTGCTCATCTCGCTTTACAGGCTGAGGGAGCTGACGTTTGTCCACAGACAGTTTTTCTTGGTCATGTGGCCAGCATGACTAAGCCGCTTCTGGCGAAACCAGAGCAGTGCACGGAAACGCCATTTACCTTCTTGCTGGAGTGGTACCTATTTATCTACTTGCAACGGGAGCTCACCCCGTCGCAGGGATTCGAACTGCCAACCTTCTGATCGGCACACCCAAAAAGCTCAGTGGTTTAGACCACAGCGCCACCTGCATCCCTGATGGCCATCCAACTTATGGTTAAAAGTCTCCAAGGAAGGAGAGTCCACCACCTCCCAAGGGAGACCTTTCCATTGCTGAGCAGCTCTTACCATCAGAAAGCTATTCCTGATGTTTAGTCGGAATCTCCTTTCTTGTAACGAATATTATGTCCCTTGATTTGGACGCTACAAAGCCTTGGCCCTGCAAAGAGTTAAAAACTGGCCCGGGTATGCTGTGCATTATTTAAAACCCAGCCTCTGAGCCGCAGCAAAGACAAATGCTGCACTCTAAATAAATGATGCTCATAAAGCAATGCAAATATATTTTGCATAATTAGTGCCACATTATGCATGGTTATTTATCTTTCTGCATCATTTATGATGCTGGGCGCTGGAGAGCGAATAAGTTGTTCTAGTGAGTCCTAAAGCCCCATTCCAGCATGGCTGGAAGTCACACTGGGCCCTTCTCCAACCCCATAAGGGCTAGAAACTTACTTTTATTCAAAAACAAAAGCGTAAGTTTCAGGTACAGAAAATCCAGTCCTCAGTAAAAATGCAGGGAGTTATAAACTTGCAAGTCCACATAGGACTGTCATATGCCCAGATTTTCCTGGACATTGCCGGGATTTCAGAGGCGGAAGTGATGTCTGGAGGGAATTTTCAAAAGGCAGTGCTTTGTCCTGGATCTTAGGTAAGTCAACTGAAAGATCATGTTGTTTTTAACATTTTTGCAAAAAAAGGAGGGGCTCAAAATCTTTGGGGGTGTCATCCGAAGGCAGCCCTATTTAGGGATGTTTTGAATGTTTAATGCTGTATTGTGTTTTTAATATTCGGTTGGGAGACCCCCAGAGTGGCTGGGGAAACCCAGCCAGATTGGCGGGGTATAAATTATATTATATTATATTATATTATAATATTATATTATATTATATTATATTATATTATATTATATTATTATATTATTATTATTTGGAAGAATACAGCAGGGAGGTCCTAGAAATGGGTCTGTTTAATTTTTTAAAAATTGATGGATTTGTGTTTCACTGTTCTACATTCACTCTGAATTAATTTCCATTTATTTCAGTGGGTTTTGTTATGGAAGGCTTAGAGGACATATCAGGAAGTTATATGACATTAAAAGATGGTGGAATTTCAAACCTAAGACCAACGAATGTGAATATGGTATGACCCACATGAGTTCTGCCTCTGGGCCACAATGAAGTACTCAAATGCTCAACGCAACTTTATAGCTCATAAAACAATCCAGGAGGCAGAGAAGATGGGGAGCCGGGAGGGCCTGGGCACTCATTACTGAGGGGTGATGTTGTGTAAATAACTGCTCAAGGGAACTCAAGTTACATCCAAGTCCTTTAAGAGACCCCAAAGCTCATTATCAGCTTTGCAAACGTCATCTGTTTCTTCTTCCTGAGCTTCTCCTCTCTCTCTCTCTCTCTCTCTCTCTCTCTCTCTCTCACACACACACACACACACACACCCCACTCTGGGACATTCCAGGATCAAATCAGGACCTGGGACGGCTGGGGGTGTGTGTCTGTATTTGGTGTGTCCCCTCTCAGCTCCTTGCTGGTTAAAATGGTGTTGCTCTGGCAACATCCTGTTTGACCAGGGCCGGCCCAAGACATTTTGGCGCCTGAGGCGAACCACAAAATGGCGTCCCTTGCCTCCCCGCCAGGGAAGGAGGGGTGAGTGAAGATCTACATTGGGAACAAGGCAGGGAATAACAATCTACATTGGGATCTACTGTCCTTGTGGATCCTGCTGCCTGAGGTGGTCTTCTCACCCGCCTCATGGGTGGGCCGGCCCTGCGTTTGACTGACAATTGCTGTCTGGGTTCTTTTGGCATCCAAGCTGAATCCAGAGGGTATTAGGACGGATTCTCTAAATCAGGGACATCCCTAGAATATAGGGACGCTTGGAGGGTCTGGAACAGGGCCTTCTCTGTAGTGGCTCCCCATTTGTGGAATGCTCTGGGCGGCTCACAATAGAATATTAAAAACATGATAAGACATCAAACATTAAAACTTCCCTAAACTTCTTAATCTCTGGGTCATAGGTTTGAGCGCTACGTTGGGCAAAGATATTTCTGTATTGCGGGGGGTTGGACCAGATTTGCGTTGGGGTCCCTTCCGACTCTGCAATTCTATGATTCAGTTTTCATCTAGCACCCCACCCCAACCGCTGCGCAGGGCAGCAGAAAAACTTGTTCTACTGTAAGGAGCGACACGGGTTTGCTTTGAAGAGACATCTCAGTTCTGCTCTGAAAACGCCAGCGGTGTTCAAAAACACACGCAGAGAGGTCTAAGGGAAGGATGAGGGTGGAAAACCAAAAGCTCTGAGCTGGACGCCTCTGTGCATGCAGGGAAACCTATTGGAATCCTCTGCTGAATAGACAAAAATGTGTTGGAGTTAACTGGGCTGGAAAACATCTCAGCACTGCTGCCTTTGACTATTCCCAGGGGGAGAGACTTTTGGCTCTGGCCGACCCAGTTAGGAGCAACCCTCTTCCTACATGCAGCCTGTGTTGCAGTGGTGCATTGAAAACGCCCGGGAGATGGACTCTCTCGTTCCTCCGCCAGTCCATTTCCTTTCAATCAATTCTCTTGTGCAGCCACAAACCCCCTCCTGGGAAAGGAGCTGTAACCTTTCCTCGGAGGGGAGTGTGCACAGCACACAGGCAGCTGCCCTCCATCTCCAAGGTCAATTCTCCCTGGGCTTATCTGTTGCTGCTGGTCCTCCGCATGCCACACACACTGCCATCCCTCCCTCCATCTCCGGGTGTTTCTATGGCAACTGTTGCCACGGCAGTTTCCAGGCCCCCTCCCTCCCATGGTGGCGGCACCCTCATCCCTAAATCATCCCAGCCCTCTAATCATTCCTGCGTGCGCTGGAGGGGGGTGGGGGCTTCAGGGAGTCTGGGTGGAGCAGGGAGAAGACATGCTCAGCTATCCCTGAATTGTATGTGCAGGTCCATATAGTTCAAGCTATGGTTTTAAGTGAGAGCTGGACCATCAAGAAGGCTGATCGCCGAAGAATTGATGCTCTTAAATTCAGGTGCTGGAGGAGACTCTGGAGAGTCCCATGGACTGCAAGAAGATCCAACCTCTCCATTCTGAAGGAAATCAGCCCTGAGTGCTCACTGGAAGGACAGATCCTAAAGCTGAGGCTCCAAGACTTTGGCCACCTCATGAGAAGAGAAGACTCCCTGGAAAAGACCCTGATGCTGGGAAAGATGGAGGGCACAAGGAGAAGGGGGCAACAGAGGACGAGATGGTTGGACAGTGTTCTTGAAGCTACCAGCATGAGTTTGACCAAACTGCGGGAGGCAGTGGAAGAAAGGAGTGCCTGGCGTGCTCTGGTCCAGGGGGTCACAAAGAGGCAGACACGACTAAACAACAACAGCAAAGCAAGTGTGCAGGCTTGAGGCAATGGCAGTTGAAATCCAAAACAACTGGAAGGCACCAGTTCAGTGAAACCTATCCAAAAGACAAGCTGGTACTTTGGAGAGCCAGCGTGGTGTAGTGGTTAAGAGCAGTAGTCTCGTAATCTGGGGAACCGGGTTCGTGTCTCCGCTCCTCCACATGCAGCTGCTGGGTGACCTTGGGCCAGTCACACTTCTCTGAAGTCTCTCAGCCTCACCCCACAGAGTGTTTGTTGTGGGGGAGGAAGGGAAAGGAGAATGTTAGCCGCTTTGAGACTCCTTAAAGGGTGTGAAAGGCGGGATATAAAATCCAAACTCCTCTTCTTCTTCTTCTTCTTCTTCTTCTTCTTCTTCTTCTTCTTCTTC
>JAXCMG010000059.1:3564153-3578111 GCA_034642415.1 Podarcis siculus
TCTTCTTCTTCTTCTTCTTCTTCTTCTTCTTCTTCTTCTTCTTCTTCTTCTTCTTCTTCTTCTTCTCCTCACAAATGGAGAGGCACAGCTACCTATATGGATCTATATTTTAGGGACGCAGGTGGTCCTTGGGCTTGCCGATCGGAAGGTCAGCAGTTCAAATCCCTGCAATGGAGTGAGCTCCCGTTGCTCCATCCCAACTCCTGCCAACCTAGCAGTTTGAAAGCACGCCAGTGCAAGTAGATAAATAGGTACCACTGTGGCAGGAAGGTAAACGGTGTTTCTGTGTGTTCTGGTTTCTGTCACGGTGTCCTGTTGCACCAGAAGTGGTTTAGTCATGCTGGCCACATGACCTGGAAAGCTGTCTGTGGACAAACACCGGCTCCCTCGGCCTGAAAAGCGAGATTAGCGCCGCAAACCCATAGTCACCTTTGACTGGACTTAACCATCCAGGGGTCCTTTACCTTTTACCTTTATGGATCTCGTCTCACCAACCTCATTCTGCCCTCAGCGAGCCCCCACCTTCTTATTTTCTTGTTTACAACCAGTCAGAAGAACATCAGAAGATCTCTACTGGGCCACGATGATGGCCCATTGAGTCCGGCATCCTCTTCTCACAGTGGACAACCCTTAGCCCCAATGGGAAACCCCCAAGTAGGACCCAGCACAAAGGTACTCTCCCCTCCTGCGACTGTCTCCCATCTGTGTCCATCACCCATGTCAACCTTGCTGGCCATTCTTGTCCAAGGGCCATATGGTGCCCCCAGATGCTACATCACCACCACCCTCACCCTGGACCAACCTTCAGCTTGTGCTCATGTTCCTTGTTGACCCGCGTCAACAGCTGAGCTTTCCTCCGGTTGAGGGCATCAATGAGGGCATCACACTGGGCGACGAGGCAGGCTTCAAACTCCACGCTGTTCTCCTGTGGGCAAAACAACTGTCAGATGGTCCCAGTGACAGGAACAGTTGAAGCGGCTCCCATTACATGGTCATGTCCCCATGCAAGTCTACCCCGACTTGGTGCCCTCCAGATGTTGCAGAGTAGCATTCACATCAGTCCCAGGGGCTGATGAGGGATGCAGCCCCAAACATCTGGAGGGCCCCTGGTTGGGGAAGGCTCTCCTGAGCTGCATGGAGATTCCCCAAGGCCCGCTGGAGGTGGCGGATATTGACTAAGAAACGTACACATTTCGTGTGCAGATGATGTGCACATTCTCCAGGAGGCCTGGTGAATGTGCACAATGGCTGGTTGTTATGCACATTTACCGCTCAACTAAGGAGTCACCAACACTTTTCCTTGTCCGTTGCCTAGAAAGCATGGACCTAAGCAGTTCCTACCTTGCCCTGCTCCTTTCCTAGGAAAAACCCAGTCTTTAGCTCTAAATCGGAGCAAACAACAATCTGTGCAAAAACCAGATTGCTGTTTGCTCCAACTGAGCGCTTAAAGAGCAGTTTTTCCCGGGGGTGGGGGAAGCAGTGGGACAAGAGGAAGTGTGGATCAGGGCCAGATTAAGACCTTTAGAGACCATAAGCACTTAAAGGATTTGGGTGCCTTGTATATATATCTAATTCAAAATATAAACCATAATAAACCATAAAATAAATTTTCACTTTCTGAAATGAAACAAAACCTACAGTAAAATGGGAAAGAGTGTTTATTTTTGTCTACTTCCACTTTATTTATATCTGACAAAAATTCTCCTGCTTTTTCTAATTGTAGTCTTTGACCAGATCCTCTAAACTAATTTTATGGAAAACATCTGCTTCTACACTTAGTTGAGATAAGGCATGCAGCCTGCCTTGTTGAATAGTTGTTCTGTTGGGATTTTAAATATACTTCAGTTGAGGACATGAATGCTCAGCTGAGCCATTTGTGACCATGAATGTTAAAAAACCCCAGCAATGGAAAATTTCTGCGGTGCCCTCCCCTTTCCCTTGATGCCCTAAGCGTGTGCTTATTTTGCTTAATCCTGCCCTGATGTGGCTCAGCCCTTACGTTACCCCTCCTCCACACAAAAACAGGTAACCCGCTCTAGCCACCGGGGCAAAATCAGGCCCTGACAACCGAACAGCATCTCTGTGCTGCCTTGAGAAAGCAGAGCTCCTGCAAAACCTTTCCAACCCATTCCTGTAGATCCAACCCCTTGACTGAAACAGTTGTGTGTCTCCGTCCACAGCAGGGCTGCTCTGTTAGGCGAGGCAGGATTAGTCCCAAGAGGGATTACTAACATCAAGGCATACAAAGTGGGGCGAGGCAGCGGTAGGGGGCGGGGGTTTAATTTGGCAACAGCTCAGCCTGGCTGTGATGGATGACTCTCCACAGCTTAATGGGGAAAGGCGGGGAGGAGCAGCCTTCCTGGAAACCAAAGCCAGCCATCCACAGCGCAGGAGCCACACTTTAAATCAATGCCGCGTGGCAGCCCAATTCCTCTGGAGGTTTGCATTAACCCACCAGGCACATTTGCAGAGATGTTATCAGGCTTGGCTGGGGGGCAGGGAGGCTGCACGGAGAATAATTGCCTCGGCTATGCCCTATCTTTAGAAGATGCTGCAGCAGCAACAGCGGTACCCAACACCTCTCCATCTTGCCTAAATACTACTTGGGGTGGGGGGAATTTAAACTGTCCGATGGTAATATTATTTTGAACTATATTCCAGCTGCCTGGGGTTTGACAAAGGGTCAGTGTAAATGGATTCTCCGCGTCCTTACTTCTGCGAAAAGACCAATATTATTCCGTCGGAAAGATAATGTGCCATGGCTCCCTTCGATCAATGGATGAAAGAGACGACGACTCTAGCAACATACGAACGGATTGCTTTGAAACACAGATTGCGTGTGGATAAATATTTGGAATCAGTTTGTAAAAAGCATAATGTCGAGTTAAGAATTTGTTGGATTAATTGTACTACTAATGTGCAGGGGTTATTTGGAGCCGGAACTCGTGGGAACCAAGTTCACTTATCTTTTTTAAAATTAAATATATATTTTTTTTTTGGTCTGGGCAGGCTGGAATGGATGTAAAACCCAACGCCCGAGCCAAAAATCCACTTATATCTGCAATCAATAAAGTTGTGGCCATTTCTAATTGAGATCATTGTCTGCTTGAGTTTATGAATCACATCTTACATTTAGCCACTGGCTGGGGGTGGGGCTGGCACTGCGCCTGGACCCGCCATAAACAAAAAAACAAAGTGCTGCTTATGTACAGTGGTACCTCAGGTTAAGTACTTAATTCGTTCCGGAGGTCCGTACTTAACCTGAAACTGTTCTTAACTTGAAGCACCATTTTAGCTAATGGGGCCTCCTGCTGCTGCCGTGCCGCCGGAGCCCGATTTCTGTTCTCATCCTGAAGCAAAGTTCTTAACCTGAAGCACTATTTCTGGGTTAGCGGAGTCTGTAACCTGAAGCGTATGTAACCTGAAGCGTATGTAACCTGAGGTACCACTGTACTTATATATGCTGTTGTATTGAATTGTTTTGATAACTTTTCCTCTTTCTTTCCTTTCACATTTCTTTTCTTTCATATCATATTTTCACTGAATTTTAAAAATAAAATACAAATATTTTTAAAACCATGTAAGTGACATGGTCCAACAGAGCAGGCTTTGCCAACCTTGTGCCCGCCAGCTGTTTTAGGCCACAGCTTCCATCAGCCCTGGGGTTCAAAGGACTTCCAATGCACAGGAAAATTCATTTTTCTCCCCCAAAATGAATTCTGGGAACCGTAGTGTGGCGTTTGCCTCCTAGGATGAGTCATAAGGAAAGGGTTAAAATAGATGTGATGTGATTGGCCAATGAGAATGCAAGGGGGGAATAAAAGTTAGAGTGGGAGGTTTTGAGGTTGGGTTGGGTTGGGTTGAGGTTTGGGAGTTGAGTGGATTTGAGGCTTGGGGAGTTGAAGAAGGAAGAGGGAGGTTTAGGTTGGTAGAGTTGTATTGTGAAAGAGTGGGAGGAATTGTTTGGTGGAGTCAGATAGATAGTTGGGAATAATCAGTTTGGAGTTGTTAGGAACTAAGAATAAGAAACTGCCAAGTAAAATTAACTGTAACCATAAGCTTGTTCCTGCATTTAAAAATAAACTTGATTATTTGTTTTATGTTAACAACTGACTGGACTCCGTGTGTCCCCGTGAGAAGCGGGGTGGTGGCAGCGGAAAAAGCAATCGCAGTGGCGGCACAGGGTCAATAGACCGTCAACCGTCCGGGGGCCCTGTGTGTGATCGCCACACGTAGTTTCCTCCTCACAGATCTGCAATTCCCAGGACCTTTAAAAAACTACCAATTGCTGGGAACTATGGGACGGGAGAATGTTGTTCTTGTGTTCGAATCCTGCCTGCGCGTTTCCCACAAGCATCTGGGTGGCCACTCTGAGAACAGGACGTTGGACTCAATGGGCCTGATTCAACAGGTTCATCTCATGCTCTTAACCATTCCTAGGATACTTTGGGGGAAGTCATGTGCTTGACATGCACGCTGGATGCTTTAAACCATGGATGATTTAAATTATGGTGTGGGTCTGCCCCCAGTCATCATGGTCGGGGCTGATGGGAGTTCAAAACAGCTGGAGGTATTGGTTGTGTTTAGAATAGATTGAGAAAACCTATAGATTAAAATATTTGCGTGAGATAGTATGGGAAAAATACAGAATAACAGATACAATCTTGCTTAAAATGTATCTAGGAAGTGCAGTATAAGCGATGGAAGTCAATCAATGGAATTTTATTATTCATTTCATATTGAGATATTTGTAGAATAAAATTGGAAGAAATTCTTCCAACTTTTCTTCTTCTTTTTTCTCTTTATTTTTTCTTCTTCTTTTTTCTTTTCTTCTTTTGTTCTTTTTTATATATGTGTGCTTTTCTGAAATATACCAGTATATGTATGTATGTATGTATGTATGTATGTCTTTGCAATATTTTGCTTATATTTTGTAATAATTATGTTAAAGAAATTAAATAAACAAAAAAACAAAACAGCTGGAGGGCATCTGGTTAGGGGGCTGCTTGGCTGGGCAGTGAGCCTTGTTCACTAGTGGCCGGGGTTCCAATTTGGACTTTTGGTTTCAGGTCCCCAAATGCTGCATCAGCTCCCATTTCCACCTGGCGGATTCGAGAGCTTACCTGGATTTGCTGCACCATGTTCCGTAGTTGCACCAGAAATTCTTTGGCCTCCTTTGCTCTGTCTGAGAGTCCGTTCAGCGCCTGAGACAGCTGGCTCTGTGGGGGGAAGGAGGAAAAATCTGGGTTAGAAGAAAGGACCCCATTTCCAGGGAAAAGTGCAGGCTAGTTTTAGCTGCTCCAGATGTGAGACTATATATACTCAATTTGATTTATTGAAAAACATTTAGAGTTTGTAAATGCAGCATAAAAACAAGCAGCGTCATTAAACAAAACTACCACCCAAAACCGGCGGCATAAAAGCACATAAAACCAAACAGAAATTCAGGGGATTCGGGTACATAAATCAGGGTCAGGGTCTTATGAGTCTGTGGAAGCCTCTGCGCATGCTCAGAGAGCTCATTGTTCTCGCACCTGCACCAGGGCTGGGCCTCAACATTCTAGGTAGGTTATGGAGCCAAATATTCCAAGCAGCTCAGAATCGCAACAGCTCAGGTTCAGCCAGTGATTAGCAGGAGGCAAATTTCACAGAAAGCGGTAAATAATTCAGATTCTACAACCCATTATAACACACTGCACTCCTTCCCAGTGGGGTTCTTGCTCATATATCCAGCCAGAATTTTACCAGCCTGCTCAGAATGCTCAAGTCACCAGGATAGCAGGATTGTAAAGCCAGAACAAAATTAAGTGGTTGGGGGTTTTCACTATTTTCCCACTTACCAAAAGAAAAAGGCAATATTACAGAAGAGACACTCTGCTCAAAGTCGCTTTCCCCCCCTTATGTGAATTTACTGCAACATGTGGCTAGAAAAATGCACTCTGCACGTACTCAGATACACTACATGGTGAGGGCGTATTGCAAAAAGCAGATTTCTTTCTGTGCAGAGGAAGGGCCTGTAGAAGAAAACATAGGAGCTGAGCTTCTATGTTTCTATCTTCAAAGACACCACTGGCAGAAGTGACATAGTATACAGGTGAAACTCAGAAAATTAGAATATTGTGGAAAAGTTCATTTATTTCAGTAATTCAACTTTTCTGATGAGAGCAGCTTTTGCATCTCATTTGGACACCAAGGACCCAGAGTCTGGAGGAAGAATGGGGAGGCACACAATGCTTGAAGTCCAGTGTGAAGTTTCCACAGTCTGTGTTGATTTGGGGAGCCATGTCATCAGCTGGTGTTGGTCCACTGTGCTTCATTAAGTCCAGGGTCAACACAGCCATCTACCAGGAGATTTTGGAGCACTTCATGCTTCCTTCCATAAATGAGCTTTATGGGGATGCTGACTTCATTTTCCAGCAGGACTTTGGCACCTGCCCACACTGCCAAAAGTACCAAAACCTGGTTCAATGCCCATGGGATTACTGTGCTTGATTGGCCAGCAAACTCGCCTGACCTGAACCCCATAGAGAATCTATGGGGCATTGCCAAGAGAAAGATGAGAGACATGAGACCGAGCAATGCAGAAGAGCTGAAGGCTGCTATTGAAGCATCCTGGTCTTCCATAACACCTCAGCAGTGCCACAGGCTGATGGCATCCATGCCACTCCGCATTGAGGCAGTAATTGATGCAAAAGGGGCCCAAACCAAGTACTGAGTACATATGCATGCTTCTACTTCTCAGAGGTCCAATATTGCGCTATTTGCAGTCCTTGTTTTGCTGATTTCATTTAATATTCTAATTTTCTGAGACTGTTAATTTGGGGTTTTCATCAGCTGTATGCCATGATCATCACAATTATGGTATAAAAAATAAAGGCTTGACATATCTCGCTTTGCATGTCATGAGTCTATCTCATATATTAGTTTCACCTTTTAAGTTGAATTACTGAAATAAATAACTTTTCCACGATATTCTAATTTTCCGAGTTTCACCTGTAGTAGTCTTCAGCCCAGGAAAGGGACATCTAGCTAGATTTGACACGGGCCTCAACCCTTCCCCTGAAAAAGAAACCCAACCCCAAATGTGCCCCCTCACTTGCAGACATGATTGATTTAACCATTGCAAATAGATAGCGGTGTTTCTGAAAGAGAAAGGGAATCAGGAGTCATCCATTACTCCTTATCTTTTCCTAGCTCTGTGGACCAGCACTTCCTCCTTCTCTGATTCTTAAAGGGACAGCATCCTTCTTGACGGTCAATATTCTTCTTGACAGCTCCTGTTAGTCCTGTGCTCTGTGATTCAGGGCACAGGTGCATTTTTGGCCCCAGGGACAGATGCAACCGCAGCCATAGGTCCCTGGTTTTTAAAAGGGTCCCTGCTACACCACCACCCCTGACCAGCCCCTTTCCAGGGCAGGCCATTTGTGGAGTCTCCTGGGAGGCAGAAGGCAAAGGTACTGGGGGAAGAATTTCCTTCCGGATCTTTTGCACGCTCTCAGTGGAAAAAGCTCCATCAGGCAGCAGTTTGATTGCTGAAGTGGCGGGCAAGGAAACAGTAAATGGAGCCCGGGCTGTTGAGACAATTACTCATCACCTCCTCGCAATCAATTGCTTCCACATTATGTAAATTGGGTGCCCTGGATTCACTGCACGGCTGGTTCCCGAGGTGCATCAATGCAGACATGGAGGCTTTTTCAGTGACAAGGAACCACTGGAAGATTTATGCCAGGAATTCAGAGGCAAATGGATGGTAGCACAAAAGCAAGGGGAAGGGAAAAGCTTGGTGGGGAAGGGTCTGCTTTGTATGCAGAAGGTTCCTGGAACATTGGAACATAAGAACCTGCCTTATTCCATAGAATCAGAGAGTTGGGGAAAAGGTAAAGGGACCCCTGACCATTAGGTCCAGTCGTGGCCGACTCTAGGGTTGCAGCCCTCATCTTGCTTTACTGGCCGAGGGAGCCGGCGTACAGCTTCTGGGTCATGTGGCCAGCATGACTAAGCCGCTTCTGGCGAACCAGAGCAGCGCACGGAAACGCCGTTTACCTTCCCACCAGAGTGGTACCTATTTATCTACTTGCACTTTGACTTGCTTTTGAACTGCTAGGTTGGCAGGAGCAGGGACCGAGCAACGGGAGCTCACCCCAGCACGGGGATTCGAACCGCCAACCTTCTGATCATCAAGTCCTGGGCTCTGTGGTTTAACCCACAGCGCCACCCACGTCCCATAGAGTTGGAAGGGACCCAATAAATGTTGGAAATGTAAGGAAAAAGAAGGTACTTTTTACTGTATTTGGTGGGAATGTAAGAAAGTAAAGGACTTTTGGGAAATGACTTATAATGAGATTTTTTAAATGTTGAAATAGACATTTGTAAAAAAAGCTAGAAGCCTTTTTACTTGGTATTGTAGGTACAGAGATACATAAGCATGATAAAAAATTTTTTTATATGCTACAACTGCAGCAAGAATACAGGGGTCAGCAAACTTTTTTAGCAGGGGGCCAGCCCACCGTCCCTCAGACCTCGTGGGGGGCCAGACTAAATTTTGAAGAAAAATATGAAAGAATTCCTATGCCCCACAAATAACCCAGAGATGCATGTTAAATAAAAGGACACATTCTACTCATGTAAAAACACGCTGATTCCCGGACCGTCCACGGGCCGGATTGAGAAGACGATTGGGCCATCTCCGTGTATAATAATAATAATAATAATTTATGTATACCCTGCCCATCTGGCTGGGTTTCCCAAGCCACTCTGGGCAGCTTTCAGCAGAATATTGAAATACAATAGTCTACTAAACATTAAAAGCTTCCCTAAACAGGGCTGCCTTCAGATGTCTTCTAAAAGTCTGGTAGTTGCTTATTTCCTTGACATCTGGTGGGAGGGAGTTCCACAGGGCGGGTGCCACTACTGAGAACGCCCTCTGCCTAGTTCAGGGGTCTGCAACCCGCGGCTCCGGAGCCGCATGTGGCTCTTTTACACCTTTGCCGCGGCTCCGGGGCGGATACTAGCGAGGGGAGGAGGCGCGTTGTGCGCCCCGACACTCCCCACTGTGGCGGGCGCTGTACTGGCTGTGACGTCGCATGGGGGCAGTGCGTGCGTTAGTCACGCACCGTCCCGTCGTCACCTTCCCACCCGCTGTCAGATCGGAGGGCAGCGGCGCGCATGCTTTAAATGTCGCAATGGTTTTGCGGCTCCCAGGTTTTTTTTTCTTCGGAAACGGGTCCAAGTGGCTCTTTTTGTCTTAAAGGTTGCAGACCCCTGGCCTAGTTCCTTGTAGCTTTGCTTCTCGCAGCAAGGGAACCGCCAGAAGGCCCTCAGCACTGGACCTCAGTGTCCGGGCAGAACAATGGGGATTGGAGATGCTCCTTCAGGTAGGGCTTGAAGAGAACCTGCCTGTCCGTGTAGACAATACTGAGCTAGCGGGACCAATGCTCTGGCTCTGCACAAAGCAGCTTTCTATTTACCATATTTTTCGCTCTATGAGATGCACCAGACCACAAGACACACCTAGTTTTTGGACGAGGAAAACAAGAAAAAAAATATTCTGAATCCCAGAAGCCAGAACAGCAAGAGGGATTGCTGCTTTCACTGCACAGTGATCCCTCTTGCTGTTCTGGCTTCTGGGATAGCTGCGCAGCCTGCATTCGCTCCATAAGACACGCACACATTTCCCCTTACTTTTTAGAAGGGAAAAAGTGAGTCTTATAGAGCAAAAAATACGGTTAATCTTACGTTCTTATGTCCTGATAGAGTTTTCTGCACACCCCGTCTCTTTTCCGCTTGCATTAACAGATTTTGGAGGAAGAACAAAGATCACCAGTGTGCAGTGACCGGAAATTCGTCTAGGTTAAAGCGCTTTTCTCTTCTCCCACGACTTCAATCTTGGAAAAGGAGCTGGTGTCCTAGGATAGATGAGGGATGAGAAGGGGGAAGGGCACCCAGGCTTAACGAAGTAGAAAACGACCTTACAGTAGCCTCTCTAAAGGGGGGGGGGGACCTAATGCAATCCTTTGTCAATTCTTTTCTGGGTAATTTATAGCAGCAAGATCATTAAGATGGAGAGCTAATCAACGGAGGGTTCTCTAATTAAAATGACGCCACTCATCAGCCCTGCTCCCACTCAATTCCCCCCCCCCTCAAGTAACATGGGAAAACACAGGGTGGGGGCACTGCCAAGAAGCTTCAGGGTGAAGATTTTCCAAGGAATACAAAACTAGACACAATCAAGAAATGCACAAACTAGATACAGGTGACACCACTCCGCCATTTAGATTTCAGAAAGAGAGAGGGAATTCTCAGCAAATGTAAAGTCCTATTTAGCTAATGATGTTCTAGGCTGCATCAGCAGAGGCCTAGCATCCAGATCAAAGGAAGTAATCGTCCCGTTCTATTCTGCCTTGGTCAGACCACACTTGGAATACTGTTTCCAGTTCTGTGTACCACAATTTAAGGAGGGTGTTGACAAGCTGGAAGGTGTGCAGAGGAGGGCAGCCAAGATGAGCAAGGGTCTGGAAACCAAGTTATGAGGAACGGCTGAGGGAGTTTGGCTTAACATGGAGAAGAGGAGACTAAGAGGAGATATGATAGGCATCTACAAATATCTGAAGAGGAGATGGAGCAAGCTGGTTTTCTGCTCCACCGAAAAGCACAGGATGCAAACCAATAGATTCAAATGACGAGAAAGGAGATTTCAGCTAAAAAACAAGACAACAAGAACTGTTCAAAGCGGAAAAGATTCCTTCAGATGGTGGTGGACTCTCCTTCATTCGAGGTTTTTCAATTATTATTATTGTTGTTATTAATTTTATTATTTATACTCTGCCAGGGTGGCGGGTAGCACTGTGGTCTAAACCACAGAGCCTAAGGCTTGCCGATCAGAAGGTCGGCAGTTCGAATCCCCGTGACAGGGTGAGCTCCCATTGTTCGGTCCCAGCTCCTGCCCACCTAGCAGTTCGAAAGCACGTCAAAGTGCAAGTAGATAAATAGGTACCACTCCGGCGGGAAGTTAAACGGTGTTTCCATGCACTGCTCTGGTTCGTCAGAGGTGGCTTAGTCATGCTGGCCACTTGACCCGGAAGCTGTATGCCGGCTCCCTCGGCCAATAAAGCGAGATGAGCGCCACAACCCCAGAGTCGGCCACAACTGGACCTAATGGTCAGGGGTCCCTTTACCTTTACCTAAGAATAGAATGGCAACTTAAATTGGTGGACTATGCGCAGCTTGCAGACCTAACATATAGAATAAGAGAGCAAGAAGAATATACGTTTAAAGAAGACTGGGAAATGTTTATTGAATATATGGAGGAAAATTACGTTCATTTGAAAATGTGGGCAGCATTAAGATAAATTCAGCAGCGTATATAAGTTTTGATGGATGTAATAATGGAATACTGAATGGTCTAGTTCAGGGTGGCCAACTCCCAAGAGACTGTGATCTACTCACAGAGTTAAAATCTGGCAGTGATCTACTCCCTTTTTTGGGGTGCAGGGCAAAGATGTTGAGCTTTTTGTAGGGGAGCCAAAGTTGTTGAGCTTCTTCGGAGGGGAGCCAGTGATCTACTGGTGATCTACCACAGACGTCCAGTGATCTACCAGTAGATCACGATCGACCTGTTGGACATGCCTGGTCTAGTTTATATAAAATATGCAGGGATTTATGTTTTGTAAAATGAACCACGGAAAGAGAAGAAGGGAAGTCACTGGTATCTTAAGGATGTAAAAATGAGTATTTTAAATGGTAAAACAGAAAATTTAATTAAAATTATGGGTGGGGTGGGGTGGAGAACAGGATGTTGGACTAGATGGGCCAAGGCTCATGTTACATTCTTATGTTCAGCACCAGCAAGCCTCTCGAATCCACAGCCAGGAAACTCCCCGGCGGAATTAAATAAGTAATGGGAAGGTTGAAAGCCAGGATGCCTCCACAATGTACGGGGGGGAGGGAGAGAAAAGTACATTATTTCCTGGAATTTGCACACCAGGCATGACGTCAACCTCTGTAACATTTGCAATCCCTTCCCCATTCATCCCAAGAGGCTTTCGCTCAATGGCTCAGCGTGCTGGAGGATTATCAGCAGTTCTTTCAGACAGCTGCTCCGGAGAAGGCAAGGGCTGGGTGGGCTTACGGCTTGCTGGGATGCTTGATTTGTGGAAATTGCACAGGGGATCTGCCTAAGCTGCCCAGCCCTCCTCCTTTTGGCCTTTTGCAACCCATTAAGGGATTCCAGCACTCTGGGGGGTGGGGTAGGGGGGCTCTTGGGCTGGCAGCTTCTGCAAAAGAAGACTTGTGCTCAGATGACCTTGGAGTAGGAAGGACTGTGTGTGTGTGTGTGTGTGTGTGTGTGTGTGTCTTTCGGTTCTGGAGGAGGCCGCCCAGATTGTAATTAGCAGGCCATCTTTTGTGCTTCGAAAGCCAAAGTGTTGCTTCGGGGAGAAATGAGATTACTGGAGCAGAGCGAAGGAAGGCACCTCTGGGGAGGGAGCGAAGGGAGAGGGGGGAGCCGAGAGAGGAGGAAGGGGGAGAAGAGGCAGAAAGAGAGAGAGAAAGCAGACAGAGAAGGATTAGCCAAATACAGAAGCAGCTAAAGGACCCGGACTCTGGATTCGAAAGGGAAGCAGAGGGTGGATGACGACAAACAGGACATTTTAATTTGTTCCACAGAGGAGGGTATTGATTTCTCCTCTGTATGAGCGATGCTCTTTCCACACTTGAAAGAGAATAAAAATTCACAGTCTCGATTCTTGTGTTTTGGGATGTGAGGTTACATCTCCTACCTGTTCGTTTCTGCCTTTGGGGTTTTTTTGCATTTATATCCCATCTTTTTCTCTTCTTATATGGTTCTTTCCTCCGCCCCCCCAGTTTATCCCCACAAGAACCCAGTGAGGTAAGTTGGGTCACCCAGTGAGAGTCATGGCCAAGTGGGGATTTGAACCCTGCTTTCTCCCGGGCCCTAGTCTGACTCTCTAACCACTACACCACACTGGCTTGCTGTCATGAACTAGCAGGACGACAGGGAGAAGGAGGAAGTGGTGGAATAGGATCCTGGCGAGGGGTGTGGCCAGGACTGGGACACGCCCAGGCAAGCTGGGGCTAGGGAAGGAGAAGTTGGTATAGGAAGTACCGTATTTTTCGCTCTATAGGACGCACCGGACCATAGGAGGGGGAGAACAGGGGGGGGAATTCTCCCCCTCTCTGCTCAGCGCCCCTTTAGCGAAGCAGTAGGAGAAACGGAGCCCCTTCCATTTCTCCTCCCGCTTCGCTGAAGGGGCGCTGCGCAGAAAGGGAAAACTGTGCAGCGCCTCTCCAGCGAAGCGAAGCCTGGAGAGCAAGAGGGATAGGTGTGCACTGACCCCTCTCGCTCTCCAGGCTTCAGGCGGCTATCCGCAAGCCTTCGGAGCTCAGCAGGAACTCCTGCTGCACTCCGAAGGCTTGCGGATAGCTGCCTGAAGCCCCCGGAGTGCAGTGGTAGTTCGCGCTGTGCTCCGGGGGCTTCAGGCGGCTTCAGTGAAAGCAACGCGAAACCTCCGGAGTGCGGGGGGAGCTCTCCCTCTGTGCTTCGGAGGCTTCGCGTTGCTATTGCTGAAGCCAAGGAGCCTGCATTCGCTCCATAAGACGCACACATATTTCCCCTTATTTTTTGGAGGGGGAAAAGTGTGTCTTACAGAGCGAAAAATGCGGTACTCACAGGCTGTCAGGGACCGAGGAGGAATGTGTTGGTTTCTGTTTATGCCACTGTGCAGTGCTTGGAGTCATAAGAGATTCCAGGCTGTTGGAAGTCTCACAGAAGACATATACGATATACGATATCTTTATTGTCATTGTCCCATACAGAACAATGAAATTGAAAAACTACATAAAACATTCAAAAACCCCTAAAAAACTCTGAAACCCCATTTTAAAATACACTATACTATACTATACTATACTATACTATACTATACTATACTATACTATAC
>JAXCMG010000059.1:3578121-3588530 GCA_034642415.1 Podarcis siculus
ACTATACTATACTATACTATACTATACTATACTATACTATACTATACAAACCCCTAAAAACTCTGAAACCCCCTTTTAAAATACACCAAACTATACTATAAAATATACTATACTAAAAAATACACTATACTATAGAGACCACTTATGCTGCATTTAGAACCAGAATTGCATTTGCATAGAAACTGTTTCTCAGGTGGCTAGTCCTGGCCTTTATAACCCTATACCTTCTTCCATAAGGCAGAAGCTGAAAGAGATAATTTCTGGGGTGCGCACTATCCTGCGCTGTCTCTGCCGCTTTCTTATGGCACCTGGAATCGTAGATTTGATCTAAGGTGGGAAGAGTGCACCCAATTATTCTCTCTGCATTCTTTACAACCCTGGATAGCATTGTTTTTTCCCTGACGGATGTAACGTTACTGGTTTCCTGTTCCTTTGTTTTTCCAGTTGCTCTCTGCTTTCACAGAGAGAGCATGTATGTTTCTTTTCTGTCTGCGTAGTTAGAAATGAAACACTCTTTGCAATGTAGCTCATATTTCTCAGCTCCTTCCCTGCTGCTGGATACTCTGTCTTACTCTGGAGCCTTATCAAAGGCTAAGGTCGTAAATCATCATCGGAGGCAATTCCAGAGGACTCGACCGGAGGAGTAGCTCGGTCGTAGCAGAGATTCCGACATTTTTGGTTATGGGCCCAGAGGAACGGAATGCAATGGTGGGAGCCCCGTCCCCTTCTCCTGAACTTTCTCAAAGGCAGGAGGACAGTATTGATTTAGAACAGTGGTTTGCAGAGAGACATGGTCTAGAAGGGAGAAGCTGGGGAATACTGGGTGAGGAACAGTTAGAAGAGGAAACATCAAGAAAGAAACAGCTGGTAGATTCAGTATCTTTGAACAGCATTCCTGACCCCCTTTCACCTAAGACGGACACTGAGGGGAGGTAGGTAGCCGTGTTGGTCTGCCGTAGTCAAAACGAAAATTAAAAATTCCTTCCGGTGCATGCACACAAAAGCTCATACCAATAACAAACTTAGTGTGTATCTGAAGAAGTGTGCATGCACACTAAAGCTCATACCAATAACAAGCTTAGTTGGTCTCTAAGGTGCTACTATAGGGACGCGGGTGGTGCTGTGGGTAAAAGCCTCAGCGCCTAGGGCTTGCCGATCGAAAGGTCGGCGGTTCGAATCCCCGCGGCGGGGTGCGCTCCCGCTGCTTGGTCCCAGCGCCTGCCAACCTAGCAGTTTGAAAGCACCCCCGGGTGCAAGTAGATAAATAGGGACCGCTTACTGGCGGGAAGGTAAACGGCGTTTCCGTGTGCTGCGCTGGCTCGCCAGATGCAGCTTTGTCACACTGGCCATGTGACCCGGAAGTGTCTCCGGACAGCGCTGGCCCCCGGCCTCTTGAGTGAGATGGGCGCACCAACCCCAGAGTCTGTCAAGACTGGCCCGTACGGGCAGGGGTACCTTTACCTTTACCTTTAAGGTGCTACTGGAAGGAATTTTGTTATTTTGTTTTGTCTGAGGGGAGGGCGTTCCACAGGGCGGGCGCCACCACCGAGAAGGCCCTCTGCCTGGTTCCCTGTAACTTTGCTTCTCGCATTGAAGGAACCACCAGAAGGCCCTCGGAGCTGGACTTCAATGTCTGAGCTGAACATTGGGGGTGGAGACGCTCCTTCAGGTATACCGGGCTGAGGCCATTTAGGGCTTTAAAGCTCAGCACCAACACTGGGGAAAGTGGCAGGACAAAAGAAAGATCTCTCAGACCCATGCCTAGGGATGAACAGATGAAATTGTGGGACAAAGAGAAGTGTGAAAGAGCCCTTCATGTTGGGAGATTCAGGACAGATCCAAGGAAGTATTTCTTCCCACAGCACATTGTTGAACTATGGAACTCCCTGCCACAGGAGGCAGGAATGGCCACCATAATGGATGGCTTTAAAAGAGGATTAGACAAATTCATGGAGGAGAGAACTATTGAGGGTTACTATCTAGGATGGCTTTGCAATGTTTCTGAATACCAGTTGTTGAAATGCACAGAAAGGCAAGAGGGCTCCTGGGCTCAGATCCTGCTTCAGAGATACACAGGATTGAATCCTGAAGCTTCTACCTGTGAAGCATACGTATATGCATATTTTGGGAATAATCACCCCAAGTTTTGTCGCTGAGCATGATTTCTCACAAGGCGCAAACTCCCAGTGTTGAACAATGCAATTTCCCATGGGTGACAAATGGCTGGTGGTTTTCCTTCAGCAGTTTGAAACATTTTTTGATGTAGCGCATGGTTCTGTTTGCATCCTTCCCTTCCAGGCGCACAATGGGGACTCCTCACAAGGAAAGACTTCATGCATGTCCTTGTAAATCTGAGAAATTAATGCCTTGTTTCATCTGTCAGTAATTTGTTTGGCAGGTGTCTCAGTGAGGGCGGCTGCTAGATTTGGTGACTTTTGGATTTCCCTACAGTTTTTGGTCGCCCATCTCAGGAGCAGCCTTGCTTTAAATAGATTCTAGGCTCACAGGAATCTCTATAATAAGGGTGGTGAACCCGTGTCACTCTCCCTGATATTGGGACTCCAGCTGCCATCATCCCCAGGTAACATGACCGATAGTCAGGGCTTTTGACAAAGTCCCCCATGATATTCTTGTGGAGAAGCTAGTGAAATGTTGACAAGATGACAGCCATGACCCATCAATTGCTTGTGGAATGACTGTAAAAGGTAAAGGGACCCCTGACCATTAGGTCCAGTCATGACCGACTCTGGGGTTGCGGCGCTCATCTTGCTTTATTGGCCGAGGGAGCCAGCGTACAGCTTCCGGGTCATGTGGCCAGAATGACTAAGCCGCTTCTGGCGAACCAGAGCAGCGCACGGAAACGCCGTTTATCTTCCTGCCGGAGCAGTACCTATTTATCTACTTGCACTAGTGTGCTTTCGAACTGCTAGGTTAGCAGGAGCAGGGACCGAGCTTTAACACTGCAGACTGCAAAGGTGGGTATCCAAAGGCACCCACAGGACCTGAAAGATTGCACAAGCCAAGATCAGCAGCCCCCTTGCCTGTTGCTGAAGTTGCCCATCACCAACTGCTTTGCCACCTCTCCTTTCTGTTCTTGCAAGGATGCTTCACAGAACTGATCTCATCTCTGACCGCAGGCAAAATCACCTTCCCAGGCAAGTGAGAGGGGAGCAAGGTTTCTTTCAGGCTGCGTCCCATGTTGGGTAAATATTTTGACAGCTTGGCTGAGGAGGCCGCTGGGAGAAGAAGCTCATGTGTGGCGAGCCGTGTTGCACCCAGCGCCCTTTTGCCCTGAGGTGGCCTGGGTGACACCGGAGAGCTGGCAGAGCAGTTTTGTCTTGTCAGGCAGGCTCTTTTCCGCCTCCTGAGCTCAGGAGGGCTGCGCTTGTTGAGAAATGGAGTGGGAAGAGGAGGAAAGCAAGGGAGGGAGCAGGAGGGGGCAGAAATGCCGTGGCGAAGAAAGCTGCAATTGTGAAGGAAGGTCCTTCTTCATTCTCACACCCCACAACCACCTGTGAAGTCAAGGAGATGCTCCAGAAAACTCCATGGCTGCTAAGAATAATGGAATTGTAGAGTCCAACCTGTTGTCTTTGTCCATGGAGTTTTCTTGGCAGGGGTACTGGAGTGGCTTGCCGGTTCCTGCTCCAGGTGGTTCACATTTGGTCAAAACTCTCCACTATGACCTGTCCATCTTGGGTGGCCCTGCATGGCATGGCTCATAGCTTCTCTGAGTTATTCAAGCCCCTTTGCCATGGCAAGGCAGTGATCCATGAAGAATCAATGACAAACCTAGACAGCATCTTAAAAAGCAGAGACATCACCTTGCCAACAAAGTTATGGTTTTCCCAGTAGTGATGTATGGAAGTGAGAGCTGGACCATAAAGAAGGCTGATCGCTGAAGAATTGATGCTTTTGAATTATGGTGCTGGAGGAGACTCTTGAGAGTCCTATGGACTGCAAGAAGATGCAACCTCTCCATTCTTAAGGAAATCAGCCCTGAGTGCTCACTGGAAGGACAGATCCTGAACCTGAGGCTCCAAGACTTTGGCCACCTCATGAGAAGAGAAGACTCCCTGGAAAAGACCCTGATGTTGGGAAAGATGGAGGGCACAAGGAGAAGGGGACGACAGAGGACGAGATGGTGGGACAGTGTTCTCGAAGCTACCAGCATGAGTTTGACCAAACTGCGGGAGGCAGTGGAAGACAGGAGTGCCTGGTGTGCTCTGGTCCATGGGGTCAAGACTAAACGACTAAACAACAACAACAGAGTCCAACCCCTGCAATGCAGGAATCACAGCTAAGGAACCTCTGTTTAAAAACCTCCAGTGAAGGAGAGTTCACCACCGTCCAGAGAAGTCCATTCCACTGTCGAATGGCTCTTGCCGTCAGAAAGGTCTTCCACATGTTTAATAAGGATCTCCTTTCTTGACATTTGAATCCATTGGCTGGGGTCCTACCCTCCAGAGCTGGAGAAAACAATCTTGCTCCATCTTCTAGTGTCTCCATCTTCAGATATTTGAAGATGGCTCTCAAATCGCCTCTCAGTCTTCTCTTCTCCAGGCTAAACATCCCCAACTCCCACAACCATTCCTTGAGTTAGGGTTGGATGAAGCTGCTTTCAATTCATCTCTCCACATTTCTGCAACAATTTGCAATTTAAAAAATAACCCTATAAAAGTTCATCAGTATTTTAATGCACATTTTCCCCGATAAATACATCTTGGTGTGAAGTTTTGACAAATATGCATATTTTTGCAAGCAATTTCCTCTAAAAGAATGCATCCAACCTCTTATTTTCACCCTATTTCTGTGACTGTAATTTGTTTTAACTGCTTTTACTTCCCAATTTTAAATTGTTGTCACCCACCCTGGGGCCTGTTGGTGACTTTTCCTGCCATATATACATTTTTGTATGTGTTGCCTGGTTGTAGAACTGCATTGCAAAATTCAGAGAAGCGTGAATTTTGAAGGGGAGACTGGATTTCAGTTTGGGTATCGTTTTGAAAAGTGCACATTGGATTGTTTCTCATTAAAATGCAAACAGTATCCATTTTCCCCTCCATCCTTGCCAGGAGGACGCACACAAGCACAGGAAGTCCACAGAGCCAAAGGCATGCCTAGGGAACCAGCCTCACACCTGATTGGCGGCTGTGGGGTGCTGCCACTCCCACTCCCCCCTCTGAATTGTGGGAGTGCATGTTTGCCGTCTCTTATTTTTTTTAAGACAAAATTGTTGTTGTTTCTATCCCAGTTTTTTTTTCCTTCCAAATCCAGGACTTCTATTATTATTATTTAATTATTATTAGATATTTTATTTACAACATAACATAAACCCCCCAGTACAGAAATACAATAAATATAACATACAACAATACAACCAAATAAAAGACGTCCTTTATCCTGTATCTGGCCTCCTTATTTACTTCTTATAAGCTGTTTCCTTTATGAATAATTATTAAGATTTTTCTAACTTAAATATCCACAAAGTCTCCTGCAGACATTAATCGAAACAAGTCCAGGTATGTATTTTAGGGCACTGTTTTGTGACGTACTCTGCATTTCCCCGATGCTTTTTGAAACTCTTGTCTAGTGTGATCTCTAAATCCAGTGCTTCTAATGCAGTTAAAGAGGGAGAAGAACTTCTACTCCTTTTCTCTAAACTAAAAGGTCCCAAAAAATGCTGCAACCTTTTCTCAGAGTCGAGTTTCTCCATCTCCATCTCCATCTCCATCTCCATCTCCATCTCCATCTCCATCTCCATCTCCATCTCCATCTTGCTAGCCTTTTCCCAACTCTACAAGATCCTTTGGGAGGTGAGGCAACCAGAAAAGGAGTGAAATAATTTCCTGGAGTGCGGTTCCTGGTTCCTTTGCAACAAGCAACGTGCAAAGCTTAGGCGCCAACATTTCCTTTCACACTTCCTCGACTGCTGAGCAATCCCCCGGCAATCTTTGCTTGATGCCCTGCATGGTCTACTTTCTTGTGCGCTGAGAGCTGCCAAACTGAAGGTGCTGCAATAGTGGCTTGAGCAGATTCTCCTGGCTTAAAGCCAGCCACACTCACAGTCCCAATGTGCACAGAGCATGAACCTTCTAGGACAGGGGGTAGGCAACCTAAAGCCTGGGGGGGCGGATCTGGCCCAATCGCCTTCTAAATGTGGCCCGCGGACGGTCCGGGAATCAGCATGTTTTTACATGAGTAGAATGTGTGCTTTTATTTAAAATGCATCTCTGGGTTATTTGTGGGGCATAGGAATTCATTCATTTTTTATTTCCAAAATATAGTCCAGCCCCCCCACAAGGTCTGAGGTACAGTAGACCGGCCCCCTGCTGAAAAAGTTTGCTGCCACCTGTTCTAGGGGGCTCTTCGTTCAGCCCCTGTCCCACCCTATCTAAAATATAGAGACAAGGATACCAGCCTACCTTCTAAGGTTATTATTGTCAGGATTAAATATGGCGGCGAAGTTGCCAGCAAGGACCCACTGCAATGGTCACATTTCTCCTCTATTTGAAGATCTAAACTGGTCACCAGTGTTCATGATCTCTTACACTGAGTCAGACCATTGGTCCAAATAGCTCAGCAATTTCTACAGGACACTATCTGAAATTTAGATTTGTTTTTAAAGGAGTCAATAATACCGGCCTCCAAATTGGATGGAAGGCCCTTGGTGCTGGATCTCAGTGTCCGGGCTGAACGATGGGGGTGGAAACGCTCCTTCAGGTATACTGGGCTGAGGCCGTTTAGGGCTTTAAAGGTCAGCACCAACACTTTGAATTGTGCTCGGAAACATACTTTCCCTAATGAGGCCTCCCGCTGCCAGTACCCTTCCACCATTCGGCTTCTGTTCGTAGACCAAGGTAAAGTTCTCTAACCGGAACACTACTTCCTGTTTTGCGGAGTTCATAAACAGGGAGTTCGTAATCAGGGCTGTTCTTAAACCGAGGTACCACTGTATCTTACAAAAATTCACTTTGAGCTGCTTTTCTGAGCCCCCTCCATTAAAGTCCTTGGGTACAAGATGGGTGGGTTCCTTGCTCAGAAATATGACCTTCACTGCTCCCAGTCATCAAAGGACCCCATCCTCTATGAGGGCAGAGTCTGCTGTAACCAAGCTCTGGGTGAAATATATGAAGTGGCAGTGCCAGCTTGGCCCTATGATACCTTTTGACTGTGGGATGTAACATCACTGAAGCAGTCAAATACAACATTTCCTGTTTGCCCAGAGTGGACACACAGGGGAACGCTGCTCCAGCCAGGAGGACTTCCTGTCACACCTGGTCTGGAGCATCCTCCCCCTGCGTGTGACCAGGTAGGTGGGCGTGACCCTAGCAGACCCTATAAAGCGGCTGGTCACGTCGCTTATGCTTCCTCTTATGCTGCTCTCTCTTGATCCCTTCTCTCCATTTTGCTGTCTGCTGTCTGCTGGCTCTCAGCCAGCAGCACAAGGGCTCATCCCTCACAGAAGATGAACCCACACTTTTCTCTGTAACCCGTAACTACAAGATAAAGCCTGCCTTCAGGACCATACTGTGAACTGGATGTAAGTAAACCTTATCATTACTTTTAAAGGAAGACTGTTGTGTCACTATTGTTTTTAAGAGAGAACCAAAGGGGATTTACCAGGAACAATCCAATCTGGATTGCTTAACTCAAATGATTCTCATGAATCCATCCATTACTGCAATGTAACAAGGGAATGTGCTACAATGACTCACTAGCGTGAGTGAGGAAGGATAATATTTAATCAATATATCCTCTCCTACTATCCTCAACATCCCCACATCGACAACTTTTGCTTGGTTACGAAAAGCAGGTGAAGTCCCAGGCCCCGTGTCTTTCTCCAAAGAGCAAGTTTTGTTTGATGCCATCCATGGCCAGTCCAAGGCATTTTGCCACCTGAAGCAGAAGAAAAGTTGACCACCCCCTAATTCCACATACAGAAGTCAATCTTACTTCCACACTGGTGACATGGTAGCATTCCCCACCATGCCTGAAGCAGCAGGTCAGATTTTTAAGTGGGGCAGGAGTGGCCATGTGGAAACAGCAGAGGCTGGCTGGGAACCCAGGAGGAACAGCCAGAAACTGCTGCTGCTACTCCTGAGTCAATGCTGCCTGAGGCAGTTGCCTTACTCGATCTAATAGCAGGGCCAGCCCCAATCCCTTGCCTGCAAAAAGGAAACCACCACCACATTTTGTCTAATAGCAGTTACTTGGCCATTCATCTGTCGATATCTATGAATTGCAGTCTTGAAAATGAGGCAATTCAGTATGTCTCGGAAGATCATTAGCATTCATTACAATGATGAATTAAAACATATTTCAGAAGGCTGGTTTTAAATGCATTCCTCTTAACAGAACTGGGCCAGGCAAGTTGACTTTTGTGCAGCGATGCCACTTTGCTGAAGTGGGATTATTGGGCGAGGGCTGAGGGGACCTGGGTTCCTGAAACTCATGGGATGGCCTTGGGCCAGCCACTGTTCCTTAGCCCATGGGGATGAAAACACTGTGCATCCATGTACTGATTAATAATAATAATAATAATAATAATAGCATTCTCACATGCGAGAGAAAGAGGATGGATAATTAATAAATAAAATATCCTCACCTACTCATCTAAATTCATCCAACAGATAAGCTGTAATTCATGCAACAAAGATGATCAAGGATCTGGAAACCAAGCCTTATGAGGAACAGTTGAGGGAGTTGAGGGTGCTTAGCCTGGAGAAGAGGACACTGAGAGGAGATGTAATGGGCATCTTCAAATATCTTAAGGGCTGTCACACGGAAGGACCAAGCTTGCTTTCTCCTTCTCCAGAGGGTAGGACTCGAACCCATGGATTTAAGTGACATGGATTCCAACTAAACATGAGAAAGAACCTTCTGGAATGTACTCCTTTAGAAGGTGGTGGACGCTCCTTCCTTGGAGGTTTTCAAGCAGAGTTTGTGTGGCCATCTGTCATGGATGCTTTAGTTGAGATTCTAGCATTGCAGAGGGTTGGACTAGATGACCCCCAAGGCCCCTTACAATTCTAGAATTCTATGATGGGGTGGTGGTGACAGAAATGAGAGAGAAAGGAAGGTTGGAAAAGAAGAGAGAATGTGGGAGAAAGAGAGAAAAGAAGTGGGAGAGAGAGAGAGAGGTGGGTGGCTGAAAGAGAGAAATGGGGTGCTCTGTCCAGTTCTGCCCATCACTGGCTCTGACTCCAATACCTCCCCCCTCTGTCTATGGCCAACCCTGGTTTGCACCCCCCCACCGACCAATAATTACCTGATGGGAGTTGTAGTCCAAAACACCTGGGGTGCACCAGGTTGCAGAAGGCAAGGCTAGTGCATTGGCTGTAGGGCACCCTTGTTTCCAAATGTTCCCACCACAACAAATGACATTTTGTGTATTCCTGGTTCATGTGGCTTGAAGAGAAATGTCCCATTGCCACATCTCACACGGCACCTTGAGCAGCACTAAATTCATTACAGTGGTACCTTGGGTTACAGAAGCTTCAGGTTACAGACGCTTCAGGTTACAGACTCCGCTAACCCAGAAATAGTACCTCGGGTTAAGAACTTTGCTTCAGGATGAGAACAGAAATTGTGCGGCGGCAGCAGGAGGCCCCATTAGCTAAAATGGTACCTCAGGTTAAGAACAGTTGCAGGTTAAGAACGGACCTCCAGAATGAATTAAGTTCTTAACCCGAGGTACCACTGTATTGACTATGAGACCTGAAGCTAAAAGCTTTGGCTGCTCTTAAGTCATAGCATACCACCTACATTGTTTCAGCAATCCATGCAAAAACCCGGAGGAGAGCGAGGCAGTGTGATTATCCCCACATTTGTGACCCTGAGGGCACTTTGGATTTCATGGATGAGCAGAGAGGAAACAGGGTCTCCCCACTCACGATGCAACACTTAGCTGTAATTTTGCACACCCTGTTGGTTCTGGCTACACCAGGCAGAATCGTAGCTGGAGTTTCAACCGACGGTGATGGGTGTACATGCGCTTCATCTCCAACAGAGGCAGATGCTTCTGGTTTGCGCATTGGAACATGGACTTCACAGTCCGGGTGCGACATTTGCAAAAAGCAAAAAATCACCACCGCCAAACCTTCTCCAGGGATAAATGTGTCACTAGGTGGCTTCTTCCCACACACCGTACTGAACATGCCACATCCTGGCTCCCTGCCCAGACAGCTCAGTGAGGGTGATCGGGTGTGTGTGTGAGAGGGGAATCAATTATGCCGATGTGCATCCATGCGCTGATGCCCGGCTTACGTGTTCCATCAGGGTACGTGGGGGAGGAGGGGATATCCAGCCACATCAGAGTCGCTTCTCTGCCCTAGTTACCTCAGAGGCAGGGTCGCAATCCTGCAGCCAGATCCCCTGTGACAGCTAGACATGGGTAGCAGGTGGGTGGG
>JAXCMG010000059.1:3593530-3608503 GCA_034642415.1 Podarcis siculus
CTGGTGGGGGGCACCAAGTTGAGGAAGGCGGAGAGAGCAAAAGAGAGAGAGGGAAAGGAGAGGAAGAGTTGGAGACTGAAGACATTTAAATAGAACCATGTGAAGAGGTAGATAAGTGAGAGAGAAAGAGATGGAGAGAGGAGAAAAGAGAAATGAAATGGATGGATGGATAGGAGAGATGGGAAGAAGCACCCCCCCAATGGACCAGGAGCTGCCTTCAGATTACTGCATGCCAGCCCTATAGTATAGTGGTTAGAGCGTTGAACTAGGGCCTGGGAGACCAGGGTTCAAATCCCCACTTGAATCTCCATGGGTGACCTTGGGCCAATCAGCCTACCCTACCTCGCACGGAATTGTTGTGGGGTGAAATGTGAAGTGGGGAGAACTATGAGCTCCTTGGAGAAAATGGTAATATATAAATGCAATAAGCAAACAAGTAAAAGTTCTTCCCCCCTCCCGCCCGCCCACAGACCCACTCCCGGGGGCTGACCTTGTGGAGCTTCCACATGGCACCCAGGGCCTTGACCTCGTGGCTGGAGTGCTTGCCCTCCTCCAGGCACTGGTAGCAGACGGGCACCTTGCACTGGACGCAGTACATGCTGTGGTTCTCCAGCTCGTGGTCGGTGCAGGTGGAGATCTTGCGCGGGCTGAGCCTCCGGCTGACCCGGCCCTGGGCAGGGGGCAACAGGCGGTGCTTGGCTAGCGGCCCCCGCGGCGGGTGGCAGCGCAGGCGACAGGGGTCGCAGTAGAAGACGTCGCACTGCTCGCACATGACGGTGGCCTCCTTGGGCGCCTTCTCGCACAGCTGGCAGCGCAGGGCGGCCGCTTTGCTCTGCTGGTAGCGGTCGATGACGCCCTCCAGGACGCGGTTCTTGGGGAAGCCGCGCAGGCCCCGCTCGTCCAGGATCAGGCTGCGGTGGCACTGCGGGCACGTCAGGCAGGAGTTGCGCGGCACCGGCGCCAGAGAAGCGGCCGAGGCCGGCGGCAGGTGCGCGGCGGGCGGCACGGTCGGCGGGAAGACCCGCACGCCGTTGGGAGACTTCTGGCACGGCGTGGTGGGCGCGCTGGCGAAGCCGCCGTAGGAGCCGTAGCCGCTGTCCGCCTCGCTGTACAGGCTCATCTTGTCCAGGTCCAGGTAGTCATAATCGGAGGCCGAGCCGCCGGAGCCCGAGGCGCGACGGCTCTGCGGCGAGTCCGCCTCGGGCGTCTGCACCAGGATGTTGCGGGCGCACGCCTGGCACAGGTTGTGCGAGCAGGGCAGGATCAGCGGCTCCCGGTAGAAGGAGCCGCACACCGGGCACTTGAGCTCCTCTTCCATCTCGTCCATGGAGCACAGCAGCCGCCGCTGCCCCTCGACGGCCACCGGCAGCAGCAGCGAGCGAGCGGAGGCGCTTTCAGCACCACGGAGCTTTCAGCACCAGGGACGGCGGACAGCGCCTGCTTGCTGCGCCGACGGCCAGCCTTGCTCTGCCTGCGCGCCGCTAGTCTCTGCGAGCGCCTGGCTGCCGCAGCCGCCCCTCCACTTCTCGGGGCCCCCCCCACGCTCGCCATTGGCCAGCTCCAGCCCAGTGCCAGGCATCCATTGGCCCAGGGAAGCCCCCCCCGGAGAGAGGAGCTCCTCCTCCTCCTGCCCCCCTGCCCTCGCCGAGGAGGGGGCGGCCGCAGCAGAGGAGAGGCGCCGCTCCTGCTGCGGAAAAGGAAGCGCACGTCCTCTCTGGAGCGTTGGATGCGGCTTAGGCGCCCACCCGCACTCCCAGGACACCCTGGGGTGCTTCGCCCGGGAGGACGCCGTCGCCCAGTACAAGGGGATCACGGGTTGTCTGGGGGAACCGCAGCCCAGTTGGGACTGGGAGACCTGTAAATGGGATTGCGGGGGGGGGGACTGAACGTGGCGGGTTGGATCCCCGTTTAGCGCAGCATCTTGGCCAGACTGATGAGTCTGGGGAGCTTGTAAATCAGGCGGGAAGGCGATCGCCCCTCTTCCTTGTTTAATCTCTTCTCCGCCACCCAGTCCCGCGCCACTCGCAGTTAATACCTGAAGACCATTTGCGTCTGAACACAGAGGGCAGGGATGGGCCCCCAGAGGTGTTTCAGATGCTATTGGACTGCAGAGGTCACCACCCTCTGACCATTGATCGTGCTGGCTTAGAATGTTGGCAGCTGGAGTCCAATAACATCTGGAAAACACCTGTTTTAGGGCCATCCGTGCATCACCTCCTCTTGTGGTAGCAAAAGCCCACAATTTAATCCTGGACTGGGAGAAGACTTCCTTGGTGTCTCTTAGGAGTCACTTTTGTCTGTGTGGTCTGTGATGGGTCTGTGTGGTATCCAGCACAGTTGTTCCACTAGCCCAGTGGATTTCTGCTTGAGCCATAGAATTCCCCCCCCCCCGACTCTCCTCCTCTATTCACCTCCCAGAGGTAACAACCCCCAGAGTTCCCTGGGAAGAGAGATGAATTGTTAAACTACTCTGCGCATTATAGCTCTAGGAGAGGAATAGAGCTGGTCTCCTAACGACTCTCAGTCCCCTTAACAAACTACAGCTCCCAGAATTCTTTAGAAGACGCGATGACTGCTTGAAGTGATATCTGCATCTGACCTCTCTGGGGCACAAGCCGTGCTTTCCCCCCTAGAAAAAGAGGTGCTGGTACTCACCATGAAGTTGTTACGGTAAGTGCCACACTTTTTAACAAATAAAGAGAGAGGGGCTAGTACTGTGTACCCTTGAGTGCCCCCTGCACAAAAGCACTGGGCACAAGCATGGGTGTAGCTAAGGGGGGACAGGGAAGGGCAGCTGCCCCCCCAATCAAATAAATCAATGCAAAATACTTCTCTGAGGTTCTGGCCCCCAACATAAAGCCTTCCTCCCCTAACACAAATCCTGGCTTGGCCATTGGCTGGGCAGTGTGTCTGGAGGTCCTGTGGCTTCGCTGATGTGGTCCGAAGGAAAGCAGAGCAATTTCTTCGGCACCAGCTTGGCTGCAGGAGTTGCTGGAAGGAGGCGTAGAAGACGACATCCAACCATCTTAGGGATTCCGCTCTGGATTTGTGTAGGATTTACAACAGGGGTCAGCAAACTTTTTCAGCACTGTCCCTCAGACCTAGTGGGGGGCCGGACTATATTTTGAAGGGGAGGAAATGAATGAATTCCTATGCCCCACAAATAACTCAGAGATGCATTTTAAATAAAAGCATACATTCTACTCAAGTAAAAACACGCCGGGGGGCAGATTTAGAAGGCAATTAGGCTGGATCCAGCTCCCAGGCCTTACACCTTGGCCTTTTCTATTCCTGAAGATGTCCCACAAGTGTGTATGTATTGGCGGGCACCAGCTTGGCAAAGTTACAGGGAACCAGGCAGAGGGCCTTCTCGGTAGTGGCACCCACCCTGTGGTACACCCTCCCACCAGATGTGAAAGAGAAAAATAACTACCAAACTTTTAGAAGACATCTAAAGGCATCCCTATTTAGAGAAGCTTTTAATGTTTAATAGATTATTGCATTTTAGTGTTTTGTTGGAAGCCGCCCAGAGTGGGGGGGGAGGGGGAAAAACCTCCTCTTCTCAATGTTTGCACCTCTGTGGGCAACCATGGGTCATTTATCATTGCATCAGGGTAGAGGGTCTGCTTAGCCTGCAAATGAGCAGCAAACCTCCCCATAGGGAAACCAGGAAGTGTGGGGCTGCTTTCCCCCTCCACCTCCCCTTCGTCATGTACCATCATCGCATCCTGTGGCTTTCTACCTGACATGATGTTTCAGCCCTCTGTAACTTGACGAGACAATGCTTTGGGTCATACAAGATGCTGCTGCTCCCTCCTTGTCATGTTCAATATTGCCCCGAGGAGTGTTGCTGTTTTCATAAGCAAAAGAGCTGTAATCATTGCTTCCCTGCTCGCTAAACTCTTTGGAGAGACGCAGCGGTGGTTAGGAGTGTGGGAAAAGGTTATGAAACCAGATATAGATTTCCTGGTTCATTTGCACATGCACTCAGCAGTTAAATAACGAGGAACAGAAAGGCAGTATTCAAAGTTTGGTTTTTTTACATTGAATATGCCCAGATTTTTCCTTTCTTGAGAGTCAGTGGAAGGTAGCCATCTCCAGCAAAAGGTTTTGGGTATCCTAAAAGGGGGCAGCAGAGTGGGAGGTGGGTCTGAGATGACCTATAGTGCTCTGGTGCAGTTCCTCCCCCCCCAAAATTTTTTTTTTAATGTTTTCAAGTATTTATACAAGAAGCATCAGTATTCAGCAATCCTCACACAGAGAGAGATGCACTAAACATCTATTTGGTTACATCTAACTTGGAAGTCATTCCAGTTTTTAGGCAAAGGCATCATTGCACAAGTTTCCATGCGTCCTCCGAGGCCTATAACCATGTTCTGCTAGTGTTGCAGGTGTAATAAAACTATGCCAGGTTGATTGAAAGTATTGGTTTCCATGGATTGTCAGTTTGTCCATTTATAGTCTTATAAAAGCTGGGTACCTGCCCCTCTCTCTGCTGAGCAAGAGCCCAAGTGGTGCCAGCCACATGGCTTTAAGAATATGGCTTATGGAGAGGCAGGACTGAGATTTGGATATGCTTCAAGGTCCAGACTATGGGAAGTCCCGAAAAATTAATAATTGTAATTTGGATGATAATTTGGTCTTTTTCATTTTAGTTTTTTATTTTAATTGGATTATGATTTGACATGTTAATTGGATGTTTTTTATTGGAAAATTAATAAAAATGATTTAACAAAAGAATATGGCTTATGGAAGAATGGGGGAAACTGTGGAGAGTGAATTTGAAATTTACTGGTTGTATACTATTAAAAGAAAATTATATGAAAATTATATATAGATGGCATATTACATCTGAAAATATAGCCAAAATGTACAAAACAGGCTCCAATTAGTGTTGGAAATGTAAAGAAAAGGAAGGCACTTTTTTCATATGTGGTGGAGCTGCAAATTGATTAAAAATTATTGAGATATGATTTATAATGAAATTAAGAAAAAATTTAAGTTCACCTTTACTAAAAAAAACCAGAAGCTTTTTTATTAGGCATTTCAGGTCAAGAATTGCCAACAGAAAAGAAGAAATTCTTCATGGATGCTACAAATGGGGCTAGGATGCTACTAGCCCAAAGATGGGAAAGTGATGAAATACCAACTAAAGAAGTACGGCTACAAAAACTGATGGAATACGCTGAAATGGCAAAACTAATAGAAAGACTCAGAGACAAAGACAATAGAGAATTTTAAAAAGATTGGGAACCATTTATGCTGTACTTACAGAAACAATGTAAAGAAATAGATTCACTAGCAGGGTTTGAGTAAACATGTATGATTAACAAAAATAAGTATAAAAACTATAAAGATGATGCCAAAGTGATAAAAGATAACAATAATTAATATAGAGCAGTGTTTCCCAACCCTGGGCCTCCAGCTGTTTTTGAACTACAACTCCCATCATCCCTGACTAGCAAGACCAGTGGCAAGGGATGATGGTAATTGTAGTCCAAAAACAGCTGGAGGCCCAAGGTTGGGAAACACTGATATAGAGAGTCCCTATGAAGGTACAGGAAAGCAAGCAGGAGAAACCAATATTGGGGAAAACCAGAAGAGGAGGATGAGGGAAGTCGGGGGGGGGGGGAAATTGGGGGAATGCAGTTCTTTATTTTGATGAGTTTATATGATGTAATATGATAAACCTAGACAGCATCTTAAAAGCAGAGACATCACCTTGCCAACAAAGGTCCAGATAGTTCAAGCTCTGGTTTTCCCAGTAGTGATGTATGGAAGTGAGAGCTGGACCATAAAGGAGGCTGATGGCCGAAGAATTTATGCTTTTGAATTCTGGTGCTGGAGGAGACTCTTGAGAGTCCCATGGACTGCAAGAAGAACAAACCTCTCCATTCTGAAGGAAATCAGCCCTGAGTGCTCACTGGAAGGACAGATCCTGAAGCTGAGGCTCCAAGACTTTGGCCACCTCAGGAGAAGAGAAGACTCCCTGGAAAAGACCCTGATGTTGGGGAAGATGGAGGGTGCAAGGAGAAGGGGCTGACAAAGGATGAGATGGTGGCACAGTGTTCTCGAAGAGACCAGCATGAGTTTGACCAAACTGCAGGAGGCAGTGGAAGACAGGAGTGCCTGGCGTCCTCTGGTCCAGGCGGTCACGAAGAGTCGGACACGACTAAACGACTAAACAACAATATGATAAAAATGTAAAATTTAATAAAAACTTTCTAAAATTAAAAAAAAAGAATATGGCTCATTCACCTATTTACACCTTCCGTCTGCATGGAGTCCAGCTCTTACTGCATAGTCATTTCAAGAGACAGCAGTGCAGGCTGCCTGCAGCCAGTCTCTCCCAAGAACCAACTTGTGTAACAATATCAAACGCCTGAGTTGTGAGGTCCTGATCTCAAACATGCCTGCATTTAGAGTCTTCCAACTCCTTGTAATAGTAAGCCATCAGGCGAGTAACTAGATCATTGTGGGAAAGTTGTTGAGCAGCTTCTGAGTAGTACAACGGAAGGGCTATTTTAGGATCCAAAGGGATATCTTGTTTTGTGATAAGACCTGCTAGCTCCTCTCCCCTTTCAGCAAGGCTTGCCCAAGAAAGATGCTGTTGGACTCAAACCAATGGCTTCAAGTTACAAGAAAGGAGATTCTAAGCATCAGGAAGGCCTTTCTGGTGGCAAGAGCTGTTTTATGGTGGAACGGACTCCATCAGAAAGTGGTGGGCTTTCCTTCACTGGAGGTTTTAAAGCAGATGTTGAATGCTCATCTGCCAGGGATGATTTAGTTGAGATTCTTGCATCGCAGGGGGTTGGACTACATGACCCCTGGGGTCCCTTCCAACTCCACATTTCTGTGATTCCATGATTCAGCCCATAGCTGTCAACCGTCCCTTATTTGGCGGGAGAGTCCCTTATCCCAGCGCTGTGTCCCGCTGCTGTCCCTTATTGATGATGTCCCTTAAATTTCTTGGGTTTCAAAGGAAGCAGCTCCTCTCCCTCCCTCCCTGCCGGCCAGGGAGGAGGGAGGCTCCAACTGTGTTGCTTGGCTGTGTTGCTCACCCAACAAGGAGTCTTAGAACGACTGGGGGGGTGGAGCTTGTATGCCTTGTGCCGATCAAATTGGCCGCGTTGCCTGGGGACTCGCCTTTGCTCAGCGCTTCCCGGCGGAGAGGTGACGGTGGTTTTCCTTGCTGCATCCCCTTTGCCGGGTTCCTGCGCTGTGGGAACCACCACTTGAGGCTTTGTTTGGCTGCTGGCTGGGCTTTCTGCTTTTGGCTTGGAGGGGCTCAGAAGTTGAACATACCTGTGCTAGGAAAATCCCATATTTTGGCTGCTGATCCCTTATTTTCGAGGCTGCTGGTCCCTTATTTTCAAATCTGTAAGTTGACAGCTATGATTCAGCCACACAAGTGGCTGGCATTGTGTGTGTGCTCGGTACTTCACTGGAGAACCAGCTGCCAGGGGCAAAACTAGGCTTTATTTCACCTGGGTCAAATGTGTACACACACAGGCTGGGAGCCTCAATCGTGCCCCTCTAGAAGCTTCGCCTTGGGCAAAAGAAACCTGGCTAGCTCCCACTTCACCCTGTAGCTACAGCTCTGCCAACAGCCAGGACAAAGCTGCATTTCCTCAATGTGTGGGCTGGTCCTGAGGTGGATAACTGGCCATTCAGAAGAACAGGGCATCTGCTGATTTCGTAACGGGCGCTCTCTCCTGTCTCATCTCTCCCTGCCTTCCTTGCCAGGATCCAAGACTCAGCTACTTTGAGTGAGTCATCCCTCCTTCCCCAATCCTGCAACGAGAGCCTCATGCCAAAAATCCTTCCTCAGCCAAACATCCCCCATCAAGCTGGAGCCAATTCATCATAAACTCACACAAAACAAAGGCCCATCAGCTCTGAGATTCTGCATCCAACCGAATGACACAGCTCTAAAGCAAGGCACAATGGAGATGGCCGATTCTTCCCGGACACCTGCTCTGGTCAAGCCACGCCCCTCACTGGCCCTCCTCCATCACAGAATTATAGAATTGTGAAGTTGGCAGGGACAGCAAGGGTCATCTAGTCCAACCCCGTGCCAGGGGTGAACCTTGGTAATATGGCACCATTGCAAGGGCTAAATTCAAGGCACTCCTGCCCCTCACACCTCCTCAAAGCTGGGTAAGGGAGATGCTGGGCTTTGGAAAGGAGGCACTGTGGGATGTAATCCACTGGGAGCAGTCAAATACAACATTCCTTGTTTTCCTAGAATGGACATGCAGGGGAATGTTTGGTCAAGCCAGTCGAAATGTCCTGTTCCTCCTGGGCTGGAGCATCCTTCCTTTTGCATGTGATAGAAGGTGGGCGTGACTTAACCTGTCCAGGTAACGAAAGGATGAGTCACGCAGCATTCTCTCTCTCCCCCCTTCCTTCTTCTTTGGACCAGCTTCTTAGCTAGGAATGTTCTGCTAGCTATCAGCTAGCAGAAGCACTGGGACTATTCCCCATATGGGGTAGATCCACATTTACATATTTGTAACTAAGTCTGCCTTCAGGGATCCAACTGTGAACTGATGTAAGTAAACTTCCTTTACTAACTTTAAATAAGATTGTCGTGTTTTCATTCTTTTAAGGGGGATTTAAGGAAACTTACTAGGAGTATACAATTCAATCTGAGACAGACTGAATTGTATAATAGTGAGAGGCTTACATGAGCCTGCAACCAGCTATCTGCTGTGCATGTAAGAAAGGGGAATGTAACTCTGCTACATGAAGGAACTTGCTAGCGCAAGTTAGGAAGGATATATATATATCCTTAGGAAGGATAAACAATATATCCTCTCCTGCCACCCTGAAAATTCCCACAGGGACAAGGCTCTGGCAGGGTCCTAGACTCCTTCCTCCTACTTCAGAAAGCTAGGCAAGTGCTAACTAGGCTTGGGGAAGGAAGAGGGAGGACTCTAGGACCCTGTCAGAGCCCTCACACCTCCTTCCCAAAGTCCAGCACCAACTAGTGTGAAAGCATCCCCTTGGTCCTTGCACCCTGTGGTTGCACTGCCCTAAATCCGTCTCTGTCCATGCAAAGCAGGAATCACAGTTAACAGATCCCTAACTGATAGCCACCCAGCCTCTGTTTATAAACCTCCAATGAAGGAGAGCCCACCGCCTTCCGAGGTCATCTGTTCCATAGTCTAACGGCACTTGCCATCAGAAACTTCTTCCTGATGTATAGCTGGAATCTCCTTTCTTGCCCTTTGGATCCATAGGAGTCATATGCTCCTTGAGAGTCTTTGCGCAGGTGGCGCTGTGGTCTAAATCACCGAGCCTCTTAGGCTTGCAGATCAGAAGGTTGGTGGTTTGAATCCCTGTGAAGGGGTGAGGTCCCGCTGCTCTGTCCCAGCTCCTGCCAACCTAGCAGTTCAAAGCATGCCAGTGCAAGTAGATAAATAGGTATCGCTGCTGTGGGAAGGTAAACATCTTTTCCATGCACTCTGGTTTCTGTCACAGTGTTCTATTGCACCAGAAGAGGTTTAGTCCTGCTGGCCACATGACCCAAAAAGCTGTCTGTGGACAAACACCGGCTCCCTCGGCCTGAAAGCAAGATGAGCACTGCAACCCCAGAGTCGCCTTTGACTGCACTTAACCATCCAGCTGTCCTTTATCTTTACATTTGGAAGGTGCATCCTTGAACTCAGATTAGAATGCATAAAATACCACAAAACATACAAAACCACCTAGAAGGATCAAATTGAGAAACAAGGACACACAGCTTATAAAATTATTTTTTACAAACATGTCTGAACTCCTCTTCTCTGGCACGTGGTCTTCCAAAGGTTGCTGAAGACCAGAGAAGGGCAGGGCTGTGGCTCAGTGACAGGACACCTGCTCTGCGTGCAGAAGGCCCCAGGGTGAATCTGCAATGGTATCTCCATGCAGGGCTGGAAATATCCCCTGCCTGAAGCCATGGACAGCTGCTGCCAATCAGTGTAAACAATACTGACCTAGATGGACTCACAGTCTGGTTGGGTGTAAGGTGGCTTGCTCCATTATACTGAATTAGAAAATTTGGTCTTCTCTTCCTTCCAACCCAGTTGTCTTGGTTTTTCCCCCCTTCCCTCTCCACAGCTCACACAGAGTTGCAGGGAAAAGGTCAAGAGCCACACAACTGGCAATTAATTCTTGAAGCGCTGTTACTTTCTTGGAAGTGTTCAGACACCTTCATATATTTTTTTTAAAAAAGGGAAAAAGTGACATCTAATTTGAATCAAGTAGTAATTAAAAAATCTGCCCTCCTGGTATACTAATTATCTCCCTCCTCTGGACCACTTCAGTCCTCGTGCACCTGAATGTCTCCTGCTGACTTTTTAACGTTAGAAAACTGCCTCACTAAGGCAGAGCTGTATGGAAGTGAGAGCTGGACCATAAAGGAGGCTGATCGCCGAAGAATTGATGCTTTTGAATTATGGTGCTGGAGGAGACTCTGGAGAGTCCTATGGACTGCAAGAAGATCCAACCACTCCATTCTTAAGGAATTCAGCCCTGAGTGCTCACTGGAAGGACAGATCCTGAAGCTGAGGCTCCAAGACTTTGGCCACCTCATGAGAAGAGAAGACTCCCTGGAAAAGACCCTGGTGTTGGGAAAGATGGAGGGCACAAGGAGAAGGGGACGACAGAGGACGAGATGGTGGGACAGTGTTCTTGAAGCTACCAGCATGAGTTTGACCAAACTGTGGGAGGCAGTGGAAGACAGAAGTGCCTGGAGTGCCAGGGGGTCACGAAGAGTTGGACACGACTAGACGACTAAACAACAACAACAAGGCAGAGCTGTGGGCAGCCGCCTTTGGGGAGCTGGGTGCCATGGACAGCAGTCATCAGTGGGGCTGTGGAGGAAATAGAAGGAAGCGGTGCTGTTAGGGGGTGGCCCTGGGAGTCCAAGCCCCAGATCCTGAACCACCTGCCCCCTGCCCCTTTTTTAATTTTTGTAAATAACAGGGGTCCTTTAACTATTATTATTTGCATTGCAGGGGGGCTGGATTAAATGACTCTTTGAGTCCCTCCCAACTCTACGATTGGTCATACTGGCTGGGGCTGATGGAAGTCCATCTTGAGTTTCCCACCCCTGAATGAAAGAAAGACTTTTGCACCAACATTAGCAGGTTCTGGTTTGTTTTTCCTTTTGCTTGGATAGAACTTTCTAAAATAAAAATGAAGTGCTGTTAATCACTGGATTCCTCCAGACAACCTGGATTGTCTTGCACAAAGCTTATATTATGTTACACTACTCCAGGTCTTTGCTGATCATCTGTTTCTAATTTGTTATACCACAAGAAGCATTCAATAATAAATAATAACAATAAAATTTATTTTTATCCCGCCCCCCCCAGCCGAAGCCAGGCTCAGAGCGGCTAACAACAGTAAAACCATAAAACACTCTAAAATCATTTCATTATAAAATTAATTCCAATCAAATTAATGGCAATCACTGGGCTAGAAGTTCTGAGAGGATTGCCAAAGGAGTAAGTTAGGCTGTGCCCTGGCCAAAGGCCTGGTGGAACAGCTCTGTCTTGCAGGCCTTGTGGAAATATGTCAAGTCCCGCAGGGCCCTAGTCTCTTGTGACAGAGCGTTCCACCAGATTGGGGCCACGGCCAAAAAAGCCCTGGCTCTGGTTGAGGCCAGCCTAACCTCCCTGTGGCCGGGGACCTTCAAGATGTTTTTGTTTGAAGACCGTAAGTTCCTCTGTGGGACATACCAGGAGGGGCGGTCCCGTAGGTACGAGGGTCCTAGGCCGTATAGGGCTTTAAAGGTTAAAACCAGCACCTTAAACCTGATCCTGTACTCCACTGGGAGCGAGTGCAGCTGGTATAGCACCGGGTGAATGTGATCTCGCAGCGAGGACCCCGTAAGGAGTCTCGCCGCGGCATTCTGCACCCGCTGGAGTTTCAACTTTATTTCCTTGCATTGCGGCTATACACTTTCCCAGTAATCCCACACTTTTCAGTACATTTCTCCATCACTTTCCTTACAGCAAAACATTCAATTCTTTTCAAGTGGATTTGTTGCAAAAGGATGGCAGAGGGCTTTAATCCAATTTAATTGTGCAAACCGACATTTCTGATATTCACTTGGGTTCTGCAAAACACCGACTACCTGATTGAGGGTGACCCATACCTAATATATGGCTGGAGGATTTGGTATTCCCAAAGGGGGGCGGACTTCACAGGGAAGAAGGGACTTAGAAATGCGAGACCCTGCTGCAAAGATATACACTTCCAAACTACCTGCCCACCTGTCCATTGTAAGTCGCCGCAATACAAAGTGGAAATATAGCTGCAGTCAGAATGACCCCAGAGAACCTGCCATGGTTCTGAAGTGATCAGACTTGCCAACTGCTAAAAAGCAAATCTCCCTTCTGTTTGGCTAGGCAGCTCAAGAAGAGTCCACCCTTCTTCCCAGATGGCCAGATAAGCTTAATTCCTTGCTCCAATCTGTTCCGAAGAGCTGGGGTCTCCTAAATGGTGCTTCCAAGATGGGAAATTGAAATCTGCTGGAATCTCACCCTGGTAGCTATTTGCACTTGGAAAGTGCATCTTCTATGACAGGAATGGGGAACCCTTTTCAGCTTGCCCCTCACCCTGCATTTCCTTGTGGAGAACCTTCCAGAAGCTGCATATCAGTTGTGGGTGGGAATGCTAAGAAACCCAAAAGATCAGTGTAGTTTTGAAGGTTGAGTCTGCCATATTGATTCAAAATGGCATCCATCCGTATCTAAACGTAGATGGAAACTCACTGCCTTGATCTCAGGGATCATCCTGTGAAATTTGGTTACGATATTTTAAGAGGTATCGAAATGCATGGTGAATGAACCAGTTTCTAAAATATTGTTGTTGTTGTTTAGTCATGTCCGACTCTTTGTGACCCCATGGACCAGAGCACACCAGGCACTTCTGTCTTCCACTGCCTATAGGGACCTTTGTTGGCAAGGTGATGTCTCTGTTTTTTAAGATGCTGTCTAGGTTTGCTATTGCTTTCCTCCCAAGAAGCAGGTGTCTTTTAATTTCGTGGCTGCTGTCACCATCTGCAGTGATCATGGATCCCAAGAAAGTAAAACCTCTCACTGCCTCCATTTCTTCCCCTTCTATTTGCCAGGAGGTGATGGGCCCAGTGGCCATGATCTTCGTTTTTTTGATGTTGAGCTTCAGACCATATTTTGCGCTCTCCGCTTTCACCCTCATTAAAAGGTTCTTTAATTCCTCCTCGCTTTCTGCCATCAAGCTTGTGTCATCTGCATATCTGAGGTTGTTGATATTTCTTCCGGCAATCTTAATTCCGGCTTGGGATTCATCCAGCCCAGCCTTTCACATGATGAAATTCTAAAATATATAGTAGATATTGATTGATTGATTGATTGATTGATCATTAAGTGCTTTTGTGCATCTAAACAAATAAATCCCTTGACCATGCCCATCCTTTCTGCACATTCCGGGAGGGGAACTGGCCAAGTAGCCCACTTGAATTTGGATGCAAGGTCTATAGACAGAGGTGTTGTCCACTCTCTCTGGGACCGTAGAAGGTCTGGTGGGGCTCGGTTCCAACATGGAAATCTCAAAGACAGGGCCTGATGGCTTTCAAACGTATTCTCTAGCTAGGAGATTCTACAATCTTCCTCTGTAGGTAAGATGTTTTTAAACGAGGAACAGGGGATTTCAGGAGCTGTGAAGAATGCCTAATTGTAATCACACCAATTTCAAGGCAGGGAGGCAGAGCAGCTGGGAAGCCCTCGCTCAGAGATAAAGCTCCTCTGCTAATTAAATGCCGCACCTTTGAATGCCGTTAGAGAGCCATGATTGCAGATTTCAAGTTGGGCACCGTCTACGTCAGAGGAAGCTTGCCAGGGTTTGCCATTTAAGGTAGCACACTTTTTTTTATTTTTAGCTAATTTGGTTGCCATGGCAGCAGGGAAATTTCAGCACTAGGATGCAAGATGAAACTTAACTTTTTTTTCCTTTCTCTTTTGCCTCCTACTCAATGTATCCTAAAACCCCCCACTGTGGAACAGATTGCACAGAATTAGACTGAAGACAGGCTGTACATTCCCCGCCCACAGAATAACATGCTGACCCACTTTGTCTTCCACCATTTTATGGAGTCCGCTTTCTCCAGGCTTTCTGGTCCAACCCAAAAAAGCTATGATGGAAACAGCAGGAGGTGAAAGATCCACTTCAATGCATCCCTGAGGCTTTGGCGGTGCCTTCAGAGTAGTGGCAAGTAAGAAAACCCATTGGCCTAAGTTGGTGGTCACCCAGCTTTTTGGCCTTCTGGGACTCTCCAGATTCTAGAGTCCCTGTTGTGGATGTCATCCTCTCTGGTCTCTTCATAGAATAATGGAATTGGAAGAGACCCCAAGGGTCATCTAGTCCAACCCCCTGCAATGCAGGAATCTCAGCTAAAGCATCCATGTCTGATGGCTACCCAACCTCTGCTTAAAAACCTCCAAGGAAGGAGAGTCCACAACCTTCCAAGGGAGACCATCCCACTGTCCAACAACTCTCCACCCCCATCGTTCAGCCTGGACACTGAGGTCCAGCTCCAAGGGCTTTCTGGCGGTCCCCTCACTGCGAGAAGCAAAGCTACAGGGAACCAGGCAGAGGGCCTTCTTGGTGGTGGCGCCTGCCCTGTGGAATGCCCTCCTACCAGATATCAAAGAGATAAACATTTAGAAGACATTTAGAAGACATCTGAAGGCAGCTCTGTTCAGGGAAGTTTTTAATGTGTGACATTTTAATGTAGAAGACAGGAGTGCCTGACGTGCTCTGGTCCATGGGGTCACGAAGAGTCGGACACGACTAAATGGCTAAACAACATTTTAATGTATTATTAATCTTTGTTGGAAGCTGCCCAGAGTGGCTGGGGAAACCCAGCCAGATGGGCGGGGTACAAATAATAAATTATTATTATTATTATTATTATTATTATTATTATTATTATTATTATTA
>JAXCMG010000059.1:3608513-3638573 GCA_034642415.1 Podarcis siculus
TATTATTATTATTATTATTATTATTATTATTATTATTATTATTATTACTGTCAGATAGTTCTTCCTAATGTTTAGTAGGAAACTCATTTCTTGTCATTTGAATCCATTGGTTTCTCCATCTTCTTTGTGGTTGTCCAGATGTTGTGGGAGGCATGGGCACAGCCAAAGAGGGGGGTAGGGGAGCAGCTGCAATACAATAAAAATACTTAACTGACCAATCACATCTGTTCTGCCCCCCCCCAAGTCCTGCCCCCTCAATAAAAACCCTGGCTACGCCCATGGTGGAAGGTACATGTAGGAGGTACTTACAGGAAGGGCCACCTATTTTTGAGGTCTTTGGTTAATCGGCTGGAGGGTCTTATGAAAGTTTTCTGCTGGCGCTGTCTCTAATTAGCAGCGTAATCCTCTCCTCCTTAGAATTAAGTCGCATTGAATTCAGTGGTACTTACCACCGTGGATTGCAGCCTGAAGATTTCTAATGGAATATTGATTGAACATTCATTTCACATAAAAAAAAAATGTGCTTTTTGCATTGGGAAGAGCGGGTTAAAAATATTTTAAAGAAACAAAGGTGAAATATACTCGAGTCGAGTGTGGATTTCATGTTCTTTATTCAGCTCATAGTAGTGAGGAATGAAAGTTTCCCCAAAATATCTGCTTTATATACATGATTTACACAATGGGCCGCACGTGATTGGCTAATTCTTGGATTCTCCTGTAGGCCAATCAGGTTGCGGATTCACTTCCACCTGGAGCTGGATTGGATGGCTCCTGCAGACCAATCATACTGCTGCATTGTTCTAGGACCAATCAGACTGCTGCATTCTGGACCCTATTGTTCTAGGACCAATCAGACTGCTGCCTTTTGGATCCTATTCAACTCAGTACATAACAAAAGGGATGTTGGGTCCAGAGCAGATTACCTTCGTTCTAGAACTGTGCATTGCTGACAGCTAACGGCATATTTCATCAATCAGCACCTCAATAGCTAAAGGACTATGGATGACCTTAAACTGGGGTTCCCCAAAATTGGGTCTCCAGCTGTTTTTGGACTACAGTTCCCATCATCCCTGACCACTGGTCCTGCTAGCTAGGGATGATGGAGAGTTTGGGTAACCCTGCCGTAGGTGATTGCTGACTACTAGTAGGTATAAAAAACACAACCCTTCTGTGGAAAGGGCTGTAGGTCAGTGGTAGAGCATTCAGAAGGTGCCATGTCCAGTCCCCAACATCTCCAGCTGGGGCGACTGCCAGCTCAAGCGACTGCCAGCCAGTGTAGACAACACTGAACTGGATGGACCAACTATTCTGCAAGGGCAGGGTTCTTTCCAGATCTGGAGTCAATAAGCACACCCGTGGATGAAGAATAAGTAATGCTTTATTTGCGTAAGGTTAACAGATCGCAGCAGGCATACAAAACACAAATTATAGCATACCTGACAGAAGTCACACACAATCTCCCCTTCAGCTGCCTGGAGCTCCAGGTAGAGCAGCAAAAGAGTGACCCCGGCCAACAGTCTCACAGTATCTGGTATCTCAACCTATAATAATAAAATATAATAATAATAATAATAATAATAATAATAATAATAATAATAATAATAATTTTTATTATTTATACCCCGCCCATCTGGCTGGGCTTCCCCAGTCACTCTGGGCGGCTTCCAAAAAAATATGAAAATACTGTAATGCATCAAACATTAAAAGCTTCCCTAAACAGGGCTGCCTTCAGATGTCTTCTAAAAGTCTGGTAGTTGTTGTTCTCTCTGAGCCCCTCAACTGACAGCTTTTATAGCCAACTTTGATTGACTTGATTGACTGGACCTGGTTATCAGGCATCACATGATCAGCCCGGGACACCGGGTGCAACTAGTGCAGAGCAGCTGAGAGTCTCCAACCCAATTCACTGCAACTGGGTATCCTCCCCACTAGCCAATCAGCACTTAGAACACAGGAGACGTAGGAAACTCCTGACACAGGTGTGTGGAAAACAAGTTATACCGGCATGAATCGGCAAACCGAGGATGTAAAGGGAAAGAGACATGTCATCTAACTCATGGGTAGGCAATCTAAGGCCTGGGGGCCAGATCTGGCCCAATTACCTTCTAAATCCAGCCCACGGACAGTCCAGGAATCAGCATGTTTTTACACGAGTAGAATGTGCCCTTTTATTTAAAATGCACCGCTGGGTTATTTGTGGGGCTTAGGAATTTGTTCATTTTCTTCTTCAAAATATAGTCCGGCCCCCCACAAGGTCTGAGGGACAGTGGACCGGCCCCCTGCTGAAAAGGTTTGTTGACCCCTGATCTAACTCCTCAAAATTACAATGGTCTTTCGCATTTCCCCTACACCAACAGTCTGAATTAGTGCAAGGTAGCTTCTTACGATAATTTTTAAGGTATCCAGCAAAGGAGAAAGGTTGGTTTTGTGTTTTCACAGGGGCTGGCAAGGAGGAGTCTTTGCAAAGTGGCGGTGGGGCATGTTGTGGGTTTAGAGGGGGGTCAGTCTGGATGATGCCCCGAGTCCCTCCCAGTTCATGAGGTCCTGTACCCAGTGAGGTTTAGAATCAAATGGAGGATGATTCTGCGGATGAATTTAAGTGTCCTCATCAGCATCCCAAAAGAATGAGTTGGGTTGTAAGAGCTACGGCTAAGGGATGGTACCCTTATAAAATCATTTATCCTGAAGACATCACAGTCTCCACTGACCATTCTGAGGAAACCACAGCAGGGAAACTGCCCAGAACCTGGAGTTTCTCACCGCTCTGAGATTGGGGTGGCATGTAATGGGCATACTACCGTATTTTTTGCTCTATAAGACGCACCAGGCCACAAGACACACCTAGTTTTTGGAGGAGGAAAACAAGAAAAAAAATATTCTGAATCCCAGAAGCCAGAACAGCAAGAGGGATCGCTGCGCAGTGAAAACAGCAATCCCTCTTGCTGTTCTGGCTTCTGGGATAGCTGCACAGCCTGCATTCGCTCCATAAGACGCACACACATTTCCCCTTACTTTTTAGGAGGGAAAAAGTGAGTCTTATAGAGCAAAAAATACGGTATTTGCTTTGGGTGGCAGGGAATGGGGGGAAGATGCAGCTGCTTTTAAGTCAGTCAGCCAGAACCCTAACCTCTTCCTCCCTGTGGTACCTGCACATTTGTGTGACAGAGATCACAGGAGGAGCAGCGCCCATCGCCAGAGCCCTCTCATCACCAGAAAGCTGTTGCTGACCCCTTCGAAGGAGCCAAAACCCCCAATGCATTCTCTGGGCTTGAGCAGGAGGACTCGAAGGCAAGACCCCCCTCGTACAAACACACACAGCTCTGTTCACGCCTGCCTTTTGGAGCGTCAGTTGATTTAGATAAGGTTTTTTTGGTGGCCGGGAGAGAGGCTGACACCGTGACCAGAATCTGTAGAGGTTGCCATGGCAGCAGAGGCGCCACAAAAGGCTTCAGAGACCGCCTTGGAGCAGCCTATAAAACATGCCCGTTTCTAAGGCAAAGTCTTGCAGGAGAAAGAGAGGGCCTCACGTGTCTCCCCCCCCCCCCCACCGCCCTCTGGCTTCATCCTGCGTCCCCAGGATGGCTTGTTATCCCAGCAGGACATTTATGGGCCAAGAAAGACAAGGGAAAGACAAGGAAGGCTGTCCCTACCCTCAATAAACATCTAAGGGGCATTCAGATGTGAGGGGTTTGGCACTATCTTTCACACTGCAGTACAGTGGTACTTCAGGTTACAGACGCTTCAGGTTACAGACTCCGCTAACCCAGAAATAGTACCTCGGGTTAAGAACTTTGCTTCAGGATGAGAACAGAAATTGTGCTCTGGCGGCACGGCAGCAGTGGGAGGCCCCATTAGCTAAAGTGGTGCTTCAGGTTAAGGACAGTTTCAGGTTAAGAATGGGCCTCTGGAACGAATTAAGCTCTTAACCCGAGGTACCACTGTACCTAGAATCTTAGAACTGTAGGCACCCTTTATCATATGTAGTGGACGTGTAAGCATCTTAAAAAGCAGAGATATCACCTTGCCGACAAAGGTCCAGATTGTTAAAGCTATGGTTTTCCCAGTCGTGATGTATGGAAGTGAGAGCTGGACCATAAAGAAGGCTGATCGCCGAAGCAGGAGGAGACTCTTGAGAGTCCCATGGACAGCAAGAAGATCCAACCTCTCCATTCTGAAGGAAATCAGCCCTGAGTGCTCACTGGAAGGACAGATCCAGAAGCTGAGGCTCCAAGACTTTGGCCACCTCATGAGAAGAGAAGACTCCCTGGAAAAGGCCCTGATGTTGGGAAAGATGGAGGGCACAAGGAGAAGGGGACGACAGAGGACGAGATGGTGGGACAGTGTTCTCGAAGCTACCAGCATGAGTTTGACCAAACCGCGGGAGGCAGTGGAAGACAGGAGTGCCTGGCATGCTGGGGTTCATGGAGTCACAAAGAGTCAGACACGACTAAACGACTAAACAACAACAGTGGACGTGTAAGGTAATAAAAGGGACACGGGTGGCACTGTGGTCTAGTCCAGCCCCTTGCAATTCAGGAATCTCAGTTAGGGCATCCATGACAGATGTCCACTCAGGCTCTGCTTAAAAACCTCCAAGGAAGGACAGTCCATAACCTCCTGAGCGAGATTTAAAATAATAATAATAATAAAATTTTATTTATATCCCACCCTCCCCAGCCGAAGCCGGGCTCAGAGCGGCTAACAACAGTAAGAATAACACAGTTTACATAAAATCACAATCAATTAAGTGAAATACATTCTAAAATCAATTCATTCTAAAATCAATTCAAAATCAAATTAATGGCAACCCTTGGGCTAGAGTTCTATGAGGATTATGGAAGGAGGGGGTCAGGCTGTGCCTTGGCCAAAGGCCTGGTGGAACAGCTCTGTCTTGCAGGCCCTGCGGAAAGATGTCAAGTCCCGCAGTGCCCTAGTCTCTTGTGGCAGAACGTTCCACCAGATCGGGGCCACAGCCGAAAAAGCCCTGGCTCTGGTTGAGGCCAGCCTAACTTCCCTGTGGCCCAGGATCTCCAAGATGTTTTTATTTGAAGACCGTAAGATCCTCCGTGGGACATACCAGGAGAGGTGGTCCCGTAAAACAAAATGAGGATTTGAGGTTTTGAAATGTTAGATTTCCATTAGAGCTGCCACGAGAGGCCTTTGAAAACAGCTTCCATGTCTTGACTTGGGTCAGACTCCACACTGCAAGCCCCTCCGGGGACCTGCCTATCAGCCCATGTGGGAAGCCAGTGCGCAAGTTCTCTTGCGACATAATCAGCAGCAGACAGCAAGGTCCTTTGGTGCGACTGAGTTGCCATCACGTCCCCAGGAAGTGCAAAGGAACTCCTCATTTTCACTGGTGGAATGAATAGAGGCGATAAAAAGGGGAGTTGGTGAGGGGTCTCTAAACTAAAGTGTTCTCTTGCTGGAAAACCCGTAGACTGATCATTTGCACAGGGTGGGGTGCTTTTGTGCACATGTCAGATGAAAGAAGTAGGCATGGGAAATTTCAATACCCTCCAAGGGTGGGGAAAGGGTTTCCTTTTTTTAAAATCTGCCAGATTTCTGAATATCAGTTGCTGGAAGCCACTGGAGGGGAGAGGGCCATGGCTTAAGGTCCTGCAAGCACACTTCCTTTGGGGGTATCTGATTGCCCATAGTATGACCTGTTGGGAAATTCCCTTCCACCTTTAGTTACAGACATGGAACTGTTGTGTGTCACATGTCTGTTTATGTTCCAGCACAGTCTGCTGGGAACTTCTGTTTTGTGTATAGCTTTTGCTTTGGCCTCTCTCTCTAAGGAGAAGAAAGGGAGACGACATCTTTCTTTTGTCCTGATTTATGCTTAATAAATCTTTAGCTGTTAATATGTTTCCACAAGCCTAGGCGCCTCTTCTGTTTGTGCAGCACACTCTTCTGATATAGCGTGCTCAGACTTTTGAAGTCTGAGTCGCTGATTTACGTCGCACCAGAGATCGGGGGTTCGTCACTGGAAGGGCATGATCCAACTGGGGGCTAGCCAGCTGGCATCTCGACCCCCGAAGGATGCCAACAAGAACAGGATGCTGGACTAGATGGTCCACTGGCCTGATCCAGTAGATGCTCTTCTTTTGGTCTCATGTTCTTATAGGGAAGCGGGTGGCACTGTGGTCTAAACCACTGAGCCTCTTGGGCTTGCCGATCGGAAGGTTGGCAGTTCAAATCCCTGTGATGGAGTGAGCTCTCATTGCTCTCTCCCAGCTCCTGCCAACCTAGCAGTTTGAAAGCACGCCAGTGCAAGTAGATAAATAGGTACCACCGCGGTGGGAAGGTAAACGGCATTTCCATGCGCTCTGGTTTCCGTCATGGTGTCCCGTTGTGCCAGAAGTGGTTTAGTCCTGCTGTCCACAACCCAGAAAGCTGTCTGTGGACAAACACTGGCTCCCTCGGCCTGAAAGCGAGATGAGTGCTGCAACCCCATAGTCGCCCTCGACTGGACTTAACTGTTATGGGGTCCTTTACCTTTACCATGTTCTTATGTCAATACAGGAAACAGGAAATAAAGTAAATACCACTTCTGATTCCTGTGCATAAAACTAGACAGAGTTTTCAGTTTGCTTTGCTCCAGATTAATAAACAAAAGCTAGACAGATGCTCTCGCCTCCCCACACAGCATCCATTGGAAGTCTCCTAAGATTAGAAAAAGTATTTTGAAAAATATGAGGTTTAAATCTCCCGTTTAGCCTTAACACGGTGCATGATGAATTATCAATGCTTTGACTTCCAACATCCATTTACCAACGTAATCGGAATGAATGAAAAATATTAAAATACCTGACCTAGTTTTTTTACAAAACCAGTTTTACATTTCCAACATGGATTTGGAACGTTTAATGGGATGGAGGGGGATTTCTAGGTCAGGAAGGCAAATCCGTGTGTAGCAGCCGCCTTCAGCTTTATGCACAAAACGCAGGCATCCCGAACAATGTGTGCTTCCTGAATCCGCACGTACAGTCTATACTTGATGCTCCCTTAAGAAAATGTTTGCATTCTCATGTTCCCAGTTAGGGACCTGTTCAGGGTGACATTTTCTAGATCCATAGAAACTCTGGTTCAAAGAAGAAGAAGAAGAAGAAGAAGAAGAAGAAGAAGAAGAAGAAGAAGAAGAAGAAGAAGAAGAAGAATTTACTTATACCCCGCCCATCTGGTTGGGCTTCCCCAGCCACTCTGGCGGCTTCCAAAAAAATATTAAAATACTGTAATACATCAAACATTAAAAGCTTCCCTAAACAGGGCTGCCTTCAGATGTCTTCTAAAAGTCTGGTAGTTGTTGTTCTCTTTGACATCTGGTGGGAGGGCGTTCTACAGGGCAGGTGCCACCACTGAGAAAGCCCTCTGCCTGGTTCCCTGTAACTTAGCTTCTCGCAGTGAGGGAACCGCCAGAAGGCCCTCAGAGCTGGACCTCAGTGTCCGGGTAGAACGATGGGGGTGGAGACGCTCACTGGTCTACATGTGCAGTAGAATAAGGTGGTGGTCCAGCCGCAAGCTCTTCCTAAGTTCTTAATTATCAAATTAATTATGCATGGAATCCATATTAATTAATACCTCTTGGCAGCAGCAAGAATATTATTGGCACAAAAATGGAAGCAAGAAGAATTACCGACGAAAGAAGAATGGTGAATAAAATTGATGGACTATGCAGAACTGGATAAATTAACAGGAAGGATTCAAAACCTGCAGGACCAGAGATCCTTAGAAGACTGGAGTAAATTTACCAACTATTTGAAAAGTAATTGCAATGAACAGATTACGCTAGTAGGATTGCAAGAAGTTTTGTAAGGATGATTATTTGAAACATTGCAAGAAAGACTATGAGGAGAATTATCAGTTAATGATAATTAAGAGTAATAGAGAAATTAAGAAATGCAGGGGATGCGGGTGGCGCTATGGGTTAAACCACAGAGCCTAGGACTTGCCAATCAGAAGGTCGGCGGTTCGAATCCCCGCGATGGGGGTGAGCTCCTGTTGCTTGGTCCCAGCTCTTGCCCACCTAGCAGTTCGAAAGCACGTCAAAGTGCAAGTAGATAAATAGGTAGCACTCCGGCGGGAAGGTAAACGGCGTTTCCGTGCACTGCTCTGGTTTGCCAGAAGCGGCTTAGTCATGCTGGCCACATGACCCGGAAGCTGTACGCCGGCCAATAAAACAAGATGAGCGCTGCAACCCCTAAGTCAGTCACGACTGGACCTAAAGGTCAGGGGTCCCTTTACCTTTACTAAGAAATGCAGAATAAGTGATAAAGAATGGAAAATCATCAGAGGTGTTGGTGGAAGTCTAAAATATTGTATAAGAAGTTATGTTATATGATTGTTGGAAATGATATGTTAAAAAAAACTAATAAAAATGTATATAAAATAATAATAATTAATACCTCTTGGATTGTTCTGGGATCTGAAGAAACTTTATGCCAGCAGCCACCAAGACCAGTGGAAGACGGGCCAAATTAGTGTCCTCTCATTTTAGTGAGTTGTGCGCCAACTTCATCTCCCAAAGAATGCCTTTTCTGTCATTTCTTACACACGCACACACTCTTCTCCAGATTTAAAATGATGCACTCCATGTGGGTGGGAGATGACTTGCTAGAATCCGTATTGAGAGCGTGTGGGAGAGCAGTTGCGAAGTCATTTGCAGCCGGAATTGAAAGGAAGGGAGATCTGTAAACCTCAATTCCCCTCCCTCTCCCTGCCTCCCCACCTGCTCTCTCTCCAACGGATAACAGAGCAGGGGTGGAACAGGCCTTGGGGCCAAATCCAGCTCTCCAGGCCTCTCTCTCTGGCCCCCAGAACCTCTTCCCAAGCCACGCCCCTCTCCTCAAGCCACGCCCCTTCATGGGCTCTACTTCACACCCAGAGAGTTTTTGCCTGGCTTGACTATGTCATCCTTTGCCAACCTGGTGGCACCCAGATGCTTTTGGGTTTTTTTTCTTCGTTTTTTTTATTGGTTTTCGCAATTTCATAAACAAGCAAACACACAAGACAAACAAACATAAATCATAACCTTACTGAAAATTACATTTATTAACTTTGTTAAGTGACTTCGTCGCTTCCCCTTCGTTGAATTTCATTGCACGTCCTTTTAACAGTCTTCCAAATCACAATTCTTACGAAATTTAACTTAAACATTGACATCCTAAAATCTTCACATTATGGAATTAAACATATTAATTCATCACTTAACATAAATAAAATCCTAAGCCAGTTAGGTATCTGCAAGCTGTTTTCAGTTAATTTAACTTAACATATTTAACTAAATAATCATTAAATTTAATCCACTCTTCCTGATACTCCTCCTCCTTCTGGTCGCGGACTCTTCCGGTTAGGTCGGCGAGCTCCGAAAAATCCATCATCTTCATCTGCCATTCTTCTATCGTCGGTAATTCTTGGGTTTTCCACTTTTTAGCTAACAAAATACGAGCAGCAGTTGTGGCATACAAAAATAATTTAACATCTTTTGCACTGCAGCTCCTGTCAGAAATGGGTTAATGGAAGCTGCAATCCAATAACATCTGGATGCCACCAGGGTGGTAAAGGCTGGAATATGTCATTCATGGAATCATAGAACTGTAGAGTTGGAAGGGACCCCAAGGGTCATCTAGTCCAACCCCTGCAATTCAGGAATCTCAGCTAAAGCATCCATGACAGATGGCCATCCAACCTCTGCTTAAAAACCTCCAAGGAAGGAGAGTCCACAACCTCTCAAGGGAGATGTTGCAGACCAGTCGGAGCATCTCTCTATTAAAAACAAAATTTGGTTTTATAACAGTCACGGTTCCCCCTCCGAAGCATCCTTTGAGCTGTTTGGGAAGGATGCAGCGAATTTCCTATTGTTGATTCACAGCCTTGCAGCACCGACTGACAGTTCCTGGTCTTCCCTGGAGAGAGAGAGAGAATGACAGCTACTAGTCTAAAGATGCCTCCAGACTGTCACTATTCTGTGGAAGGGATTCCAGAGCAGACCAGAAATTTAGCTTTGTGTGATTAAAGCAGATCAATGTCCTCTGTCACCCTGGAGCAGGAAATCCACTTCTTTTTAAAGGGCTTTTTGCATTTAGGATAGTGAGAGGGAACAGCACTGAAAAGCATGGAGTGAACAGAAGCATAACGGGAAGCCATGTGGACCTTCCACAAGTGAATCAGGATGAATCCTCAATAGAAACTTGGGAATCTACCTTATACCGAATCAGACCATTGATCAATCTAGCTAAATATTGTCTACACTGATTAGCAGTGGTTTTCCAGGGTTCCACTGGTGACTGGGGCCGGCCGCCAAGGCCACATAACACCGACCTTGAAAGACCTACATTGGCTCCCAGTATGTTTCCGAGCACAATTCAAAGTGTTGGTGTTGACCTTTGAAACCCTAAACGGCCTCGGTCCAGGATACCTGAAGGAGCGTCTCCACCCCCATCGTTCAGCCCAGACGCTGAGGTCCAGTGCCGAGGGCCTTCTGGTGGTTCGCTCACTGCAAGAAGCAAAGCTACAGGGAACCAGGCAGAGGGCCTTCTCAGTAGTGGCACCCGCCCTGTGGAACGCCCTCCCTTCAGATGTCAAAGAGATAAACAACTACCTGACATTTAGAAGACATCTGAAGGCAGCCCTGTTTAGGGAAGTTTTTAATGCACGACCTTTTGATGTATTTTTAATCTTTGTTGGAAGCCACCCAGAGGAGGGGGCAGGGATCTCTCAGTTAGGCAATGGGAAGCCTTCCTTCCCAGCTGAGGGATCCCTGCCCTCTCCTGCTTGCACGCAAGTAGGAATGGGATTGGGGCTGCTCCGATGGAAAGGGAGGCATCGCGCTGGCTGAGAGATCCATGCCCCCTCCTGCTTACATGCAAGTAGGAGTTGGGATGGGGCTGCTCCTCAACGTGTAGTGGTTGTTTGTTTGTTTGTTTGTTTGTTTGTTTGTTTAAAGTGCCCGCAGATTCATTGAAAAAAATCTGGTAACCTTACTGTACATGCACAGAAGTCCTTAAAGGGGAGCCCTTAAATAAATAAAAAAAGCAGAAGAATGGAAGACTTCAAACACATCCGTACCACTTTGGGAATAAAATCAGGGAGGAAGAATTACATAAGCAGCCTTGACGCCAACTTTATTCTAGAGCCTGAACCTTGACAGCAACTTCAGATGGTTCTGAGAACAGCCTTGCCCACCCTCCTTCCGGTAGATCTTGTGACCTCTGCCAAGCGCAGGATATTGGGGTGAGTGAACCGTTTGTTCCATTCAGCCACACTTGGCGTGTTTTAGGAGTTTAGCAAACTGAAGTATCCCTTTGATTGCATTTTAAGGAAGGGAGCAGGAGCAAGCGAAGCCTTCCTCCCTTTGCAGGTCTGGCACAGCTCAGAGGTGACGCTTATGTGGGGGAGACAGGATCCAGCCTCCTTCCTCCCTTCCAGGAGATAAGTAAACAGGCAATTCATCGATAAGCAAAAAATGCAAGCGGTGGCAGTAGCATCTCTCTGAAACAAGCCAGCAGACAGATGGCCGTGGGCCCTGAAACATCTTGCTGGAACAGACCAAATGTGGGATCGGGGACAAGAAAAGAAAACACCTCCATTATTAATTTTTTTGTCATTACAGAGGGGCCCTCCTCCCTCCGCCTGGGAACGAAGCAGACAAGCAGGTGGTTGTGTGAATGAGACGATCTGGGCAACGGAGGAGTGAGGCACCTGGACCCAGAATTCGGCTCACCTAGAGGATACCTTAGGCAATCCATTTATTGAGCATTCGTCCCAGTTTGCTTACATGGAAGTTAGACTATGTCCGGTCTTTAGTGACCATTTGTTCTGATTTGTGTTCAGGCAGCTTATATTGCAATGAGTAGCCCTCCTGACTTGTGTGGGAATGTTGAGGGCGGCAGGAGAGGATATATTGTTTATTAATATCCTTCCTAACTTGCGCTAGCAAGTTTCTTCACTTAGCAGAGTGCATTCCCCTTCTTGAGCAGCAGAAAGCTGGTTGCAAACTTGTGTGGGTTTCTTAAGACAATACGCAATTCCATCTGGCTTGTCCAGATTTAAATGTGTTCTAATATTTTCCTGGTAAGACCCCTTGAATCCCTCCTAAAAGAATAAACACAGTCTTGTTCATAAGCAATAAAAAGAAAGTTTACTCACAATCAGGCAGAGCAGAGTGTGATCCCTGAAGGCAGGCCTAAGGCGTAAAGTTACAAGCGTATAAAAACAGGTTTACCCCATATGTGGGTTGACCTAATTGTCAGAATCGCCCTTGAGCCAGTGTCACCAACTGGACTCATCCACTTCAGCCCCGACTGGGCTAGGCGAGCTGGGGTAGCACTTCCAGAGACCACCTTCTGCACAGGAACAGGTCAAAATGCTGTGGACTCACAGCTTAGAGTGGTGAGCACCGGATTCACTCCAACAAGAAGACAGTCATCGTACAGCAGAGTATAGCAGAGTATAAACGACTCAGAGAGCAGCTCTGTAGAATATCTTCTTTATTCTATCTACAACTATAATACACAACTATGTACAGAGCTAAATGAGGTCTAAGCGAAAATGCTGAACTGCACTGAGTGTCTGCAGCTGCTCTTAGCAGCAACCTTATCTATACACACGATCTCTCTCTAACACTCAGTCTCTCTCTCTCTGACACTTTGATGTGAGGCTGGAGCGGAATAAGTAGAGAGCAGAAATCGCCCCTCCTCTCTGAAGAATCAGCAGAGAACATCAGCAGATTCTTGGATATGGGAGGGGTGAAATCTCCTCACTAATGACTGCAGTTAGCAGTCTGGGAAGTTCGCAGGATGAAAGGAAGATGGAAAAGAGGGAGAGTGGCAGCATGCCTTGTCCTTTTACCAGGTCTGGAAAGATCACGCCCACCCACTAGTCACATACAAGGAAGGATGCTCCAGGCCAGGAGGAACAGGAAGTTTCGACTGGCTGGACCAAACATCCCCTGCATGTCCACTCTAGCAAAACAAGGAATGTTGTACTTGACTGCTCCCAGTGGATTACATCCCACGACTTGTTTTTAATGTTGTTTTTATTGGGGGTTCCCCTCATCATCAAATATGTCTTTATTTCATTTTGTAGAGGAAGCAGTTATAAACCACCAAAAAGGACAAATAGAACAAAAAGGGAATAAGGCAATAAAAGGGAGGGGGAGCTACAAATACAGTAGGATTGGATCCTGTGCAGGCGTTATGTTCTGGGGGTGGCACATATATGCAAAAAAATGTATACTTGAGCTGCCCCCTTGGCACTGCCCCTGAGTGAGCATCCTGAACTGCCACCCTGAAAGGGCCTTATCACGCCCACCCCCAAGCAAGACAGAGAGCTGTCTGAGTTCTCACAAGAACTCAGACAACACTGAGCAGGGCTTGCCCAGTAAATAGGCTTGAAAGCTCTTTCCATGCTGGAAAACCCGATGTGAAAAGGTCTCTGCCTTGCAAGCATTTAATTGAGGAAGTGAAGGCACAAGTCAGGTGTTGATTATCAGGTGAGCTGTGCGTAAGCAAGCTGCCAGCTAGCTCTGCAGAAGCTCCTTTTATTGGCACAATAGGCAAAACCAGACAGATACATTTTGGACCGTGACCTTTACACATCTTCCAATCCCGAGATCGAGGGGTGGTACAGGTTATTTTGGCACCTGTTTCCACCATGTCACTTTCCCCTTGTTGTTGTTTAGTCGTTTAGTCGTGTCCGACTCTTTGTGACCCCCTGGACCAGAGCACGCCAGGCACTCCTGTCTTCCACTGCCTCCCGCAGTTTGGTCAAACTCATGCTGGTAGCTTCGAGAACACTGTCCCACCATCTCGTCCTCGGTCGTCCCCTTCTCCTTGTGCCCTCCATCTTTCCCAACATCAGGGTCTTTTCCAGGGAGTCTTCTCTTCTCATGAGGTGGCCAAAGTCTTGGAGCCTCAGCTTCAGGACCTGTCCTTCCAGTGAGCACTCAGGGCTGATTTCCTTAAGTATGGAGAGGTTGGATCTTCTTGCAGTCCATGGGACTCTCAAGAGTCTCCTCCAGCACCAGAATTCAAAAGCATCAATTCTTCGGCGCTCAGCCTTCTTTATGGTCCAGCTCTCACTTCCATACATCACTACACATCATACATCATGGATCACTGCCTTGCCGTGGCGAAGGGGCTTGAATAACTCAGAGAAGCTATGAGCAATGCCATGCAGGCCCACCCAAGATGGACAGGTCATAGTGGAGAGTTTTGACCAAATGTGATCCACCTGGAGCAGGAACCGGCAAGCCTCTCCAGTATCCCTGCCAAGAAAACTCCATGGACAAAGACAACAGGCATTTTCCCCTTGCACAATGCTTATTCAAAAGAGACAAAGGTCACAGACAGGGCACGGCGGACTCCTAAGACCGCAAAAGGTTAGACAGAGGGCAAGATGTTCAGACAACTGAGGCTTCCCGCAGGCAGGAGTGTGCTCCACACCCAGCGATCATTCCTACAAATTTGCAATTTCAACCAGCCAGCCTTCAGCTCTGCAAAGCTGAAATTGCATGAGTTAAAGCATACCACACAACTGTCCCCTTTTAAGCGGGACATCCTGGATTGATAGAAGCCACCCCAGCTTCTGATCCTAATCCTTGATGTCCCATTTTGGCCCCCGTGCTCTGGCTGCACCAGAGCATGGGACCAAAAAACGGGCACTTTGTCATCCTGCCCTGTGGTATGAGTCTGTTGGTTCACACCAGAGCGCAGGACCCAAAAACGGAAGCAAAATTACCTTGTCCCAGTGTGTCGCCCCTCTTCTTACTCCTTCCTTTGCGGCACTTCCAGAAGTATGTCTGAGGCGCTGGCAACTTCACCCGAGGCCACAGCGGCTTCTACTGAGGCAGCAACAATGGAGGCTGTGAAGGAGGAGGCAGTGGGTGAAGGTACAAGGGGGGGAGGGAGGGAGAGGGAGGACAGGTGAGCAGCAGCAAATGGGTGGAGGTCCCCCAATTTGCCCTCCCGAAATGTTGGAAGATATGGTTAAAGGCATGCGAGTTGCAATCACACTGGACCTAGCATCCCTTACCTTTCAGGAGAATGCACTTCAAAGCGAAAACTGTAAAATGTCATACAGATATTACATGAGACCCAAGAAGAATCAAGGGTGACTGCTGTCCTGGATGGTCTCCAAAAACTGAGCTGTGAGAGTGGAGGCAGAATGGACCATTCTGATCTAGTGACAAACACTAGGTGCCCTCAAATTTATCAGCCTTAATATTTAGGCAGGCCGAGACCCTATCTGCCCGCAGACTGCCTTGCCAGAGTGGTGCACGCTCTGGTTATCTCCAGCTTGGACTACTGCAATGCGTTCTACATGGGGCTACCTTTGAAGGTGACCTGGAAACTACAACTAATCCAGAATGCAACAGCTGGACTGGTGACTGGGAGCAGCCACCAAGACCACATAACACTGGTCTTAAAAGACCTACATGGGCTCCCAGTATGTTTCCGAGCACAATTCAAAGTGTTGGTGCTGACTTTGAAAGCCCTAAACAGCCTCAAAGGCCCAGTATATCTGAAGGAGCGTCTCCACCCCCATCGTTCTACCCGGACACTGAGATCCAGTGCTGAGGGCCTTCTGGTGGTTCCCTCACTGCAAGAAGCCAAGTTACAGGGAACCAGGCGGAGGGCCCTCTCGGTAGTGGCGCCCGCCCTGTGGAACGCCCTCCCACCAGGTGTCAAAGAGAACAACAACTACCAGACTTTTAGAAGACATCTGAAGGCAGCCCTGTTTAGGGAAGCTTTTAATGTTTGATGCATTACGGTATTTTAATATTTTGTTGGAAGCTGCCCAGAGTGGCTGGGGAGGTATAACTAAATAAATAAATAAATAAATAAATAAAATAATTATTATTATTATTCATGAGGCTTTTAGAGCACCAGCTGCAAACTGCTCAGAGGTCTTGTTATGTACTCATCTGATGTTAAACCACAGCATGCACAGGCTGGTGGGCACATTAGGAGAGCAACCAGGAACCTGGCCTTGGGAGGGGAGGAAGAGAGGAACAAGGTGTAAGGAGCCTTAATGACTTATCACTTCCCCAGGGCTGTGCCTCCCTGTACCCCTGATGGCTGAAATAGGGGTGGCATCACCCACCTCCCTCCCTCCCTCCCACAAACGCATGATGCAAACAAGCTCTCGGTAGAATACCTATTGTGCATCTGATTGTTGCACGTTGCATGTTCACCGTGTAATTTGCATTAAATGGCACTAAGATGACGCTCTGCCTGGAGGTTCGGCGCATTCAGAGTCTTCTAAGTAAATGGAAGGGGGCAACCCTGAGAAACTATTTTCTTTCTGCTCTTTCTTTGCTGGTTATATAACAGGCTCAAAATACGCACAGAAGACATCCGAGCGACAAGCTCCTCTGCTTTCCCTAAACTGTAGAGATATAAATATCCACCCTGTGCTGTGAGCAAGATTTTGCTAGAACAGAAGATGCGAGCACAAGCCCATCCTCGCGACTTCCTCTTCCCTTTATGGTCACCTGCAAACTTTAGGGAAGGGAGGTGAATTTTCGGCGCCTTTTTCCTCTGGTTCCACTGTTTCCCAATGCAGCTTCCAGCTCCTTCATGTCCACTCAGTCCTGTACTCTGGTTCCAAAAGCTCTCCGTGTAACCCTTTTGCACAGAGCGTTGTTTTTCTCTAAGTACAGAAAAGAGTTTTTGCAGACATGCTGAGTGCTGTGAAGAAACAGGCTAAATTATATACCAGCAGCACAGCTGAAGGACACCTCTTATGGTTCTCCTGATGAGTCAAATTACAGTGGTGCTCCAAACATCTGGGCTACAACAGTCCTACATCCATTGCGTACCTGAGGATGCTGAGGGTAAGGTGAGAGACACTGCGGACTCAACCCTGCCCAGGACTATGGATTGGAAAAACGAGAAACTGAGAGAAACCAAAACTGACAGATTTGCTCATCCTTCCTTGTGCCTAGTAGCCAAGCCTGATCCTCCATCTTCCATGCATTTCTGCTAGATTTGAGAAAAGGGACGTGGACTTGCCGATCAAAAGGTTGGTGGTTTGAATCCCCATGACGGGTAGAGCTCCTGTTGATCCGTCCCAGCTCCTGCCAACCTAGCAGTTTGAAAGCACACCAGTGCAAGCAGATAAATAGGTACCACTGCGGCGGGAAGGTACATGGCGTTTCCGTGAGCTCTGGTTTCCGTCACGGTGTCCCATTGCGCCAGAAGCGGTTTAGTCCTGCTGGCCACATGACCCGGAAAGCTGTCTGTGGACCAACGCCGGCTCCCTCAGCCTGAAAGCGCCTCATAGTTGTCTTTGACTGGACTTAACTGTCCAGGGGTCCTTTATCTTTACCTTTTTTAGATTTGAGAACATAAGAGTCTGATGGATCAAGCCAATGGCCCATCTAATCCAACATCCTCACAGTGGCTGACCAGATCCCTGTGGGAAGCCCACAAACAGGATTCGAGCACAAGAGACTTCTTCCTGCCTGTGGTTTCCAGCAAACAGTATTCAGAAGTCTCGCTGGAGGCCTTTTGCTGTTGCCCTTTGACTCCCTTCCCCCTTTCTCCCGCTAGCTGACTTCCTCTCCTAGCTCAGAATCCATTTCACCTGTAATTTATTTCCATTCATATTCATTTCCGCTGTAATTCATACCTGAATGGAAAACTCATGCAGGGGAGACTGAAATTATGACATCCTGACAGGCTGGAGAATAATGCTCCTTTCCCATAACTTGATGGCTTCCCCTCTCCTGCATGTCAAAAAGCAATAGTCAAAAATCCCATAGGCATCTGGTTGAGGGGTTGGATTACATGGGCCTTTGGTCTGATCCAGCACAGCTCTTGAAGGGGACAGTTCAAGTTACAGGTAAGTAGCCGTGTTGGTCTGCCGTAGTCGAAACAAAATTTAAAAATTCCTTCCAGTAGCACCTTAGAGACCAGCTAAGTTTGTTATTGGTATGAGCTTTCGTGTGCATAAGAAGTGAAAAGGTAAAGGTAAAGGGGACCCTGACCATTAGGTCCAGTCATGGCCGACTCTGGGGTTGTGGCGCTCCTCTCGCTTTATTGGCCGAGGGAGCCGGCGTACAGCTTCCGGGTCATGTGGCCAGCATGACTAAGCCGCTTCTGGCGAACCAGAGCAGCACACGAAAACGACATTTACCTTCCCGCCGGAGTGGTACCTATTTATCTACTTGCACTTTGACTTGTTTTCAAACTGCTAGGTTGGCAGGAGCAGGTACCGAGGAACGGGAGCTCACCCCGTCGCGGGGATTCGAACCGCCAACCTTCTCATCGGCAAGTCCTAGGCTCTGTGGTTTAACCCACAGTGCCACCCATGTCCCTTAAGAAGTGTGTGTGCACACAAAAGCTCATACCAATAAGAAAACTTAGTTGGTCTCTAAGGTGCTACTGGAAGGAATTTTTTTATTTTGTTTTGAAGGGGACAGCGTTTGGGCTAAAAACTGGAAGTGAATTAGTAGATGGGGCTAATGCAGGCTTCCTCAGCCTCGGCCCTCCAGATGTTTTGAGACTACAATTCCCATCATCCCTTACCACTGGTCCTGCTAGCTAGGGATCATGGGAGTTGTAGTCCCAAAACATCTGGAGGGCCAAGGTTGAGGATCCCTGGGCCAGTGGGTTACCATAGAATCCTAGAATTGTTGGAAGGGACCCAGGGCTCATCTAGCCCAACCCCCAACCCCCTGCAATGCAATAATCTCTACTAAAGCATCCTCCTTTTGCCCATTATTTGAGCACTGGTGCTCCCAACTTAATGATAAGATCATAATCAGCAGCTAAAAGCTATTAGAATAATTCAAATTCCCTGTTACTAAGCAACGGGAGGCCTTATTTAATTATAAAATGCAAAATAACTAACCCACAGCAGCGCTGGCAGCAGTCATGAGCTGCAGCTAAACACCTGACATGGTTTGCTTTTAAAAAAACGCAAAGCTGAGGCCAACCAATATGGCAAGGAGAGATGAAAAATTGCCTGGCTCTTGCTTTGCACCCTTTCTTCCAACTGGATTTGGGGAGGAAGGCTGCTTCCACTCCAGCTGTTTCAGCCCTCTACCCATCACACCATCACCTGCAACCTGGCCGTGTGCCAGGGGTCAACTAGTCCAACTCTTTTCCCCAACCTGGGGCTCGAACACACGGCCTTGAGATTAAGAGCCTCATGCTCTACCTACTGAGCTATCCCAGGTCTCCATCACAGGGTGGGTAATTAACAATAAAATCACATGGGTTGCTCTGCCCACTTTTGCCTATGCCCCGCCCACCACGGTCACGCGGCCTTTAGAAGATTGTCCAGTGGTACCTCGGGTTAAGTACTTAATTCGTTCTAGAGGTCTGTTCTTAACCTGAAGCACCACTTTAGCTAATGGGGCCTCCTGCTGCTGCCGCACCACGGGAGCACGATTTCTGTTCTCATCCTGAAGCAGAGTTCTTAACCTGAGGTACTATTTCTGGGTTAGCGGAGTCTGTAACCTGAAATGTCTGTAACCTGAAGCGTATGTAACCTGAGGTACCACTGTACTGTAGTCTGGTAGAGCCATCCTGCTTGCTTTCCTCAGAAATGCTCTGGGATGAACAGACATAAGCAGCAGCGCTTAGTTTATTTCTCGGTTGGTATTTTGTTAATGTTGTTCTATCGATTATTAGATTGTTATTACTATTATTGTTATTATTATAATTTCTTAAATTTCTATACTGCTCTTCATCTGAGGCTCAACATAAAAACACAAATATACATACCACAGATTACACTTTTCTTCTAGCATATTGTTTTATTTTGGCATAAATATGAGGGGTGTCAAACACCTAAAGAACTTTTAGTTACCTAAATGGTTGAAAGACAGACGATTAACACACTGCAGTACTTTGTGAATCCTATAATATGGCTTTTGGTATAATGGTGGCTTTTTTTTTTTTAATGCCATATTTTCATTAACATCTTTTCAGGACTTCCCCCTCCCCTCCCCCTATTGTATTCCCTTTCTACTGAATTAAATCCCACAAGTTTTTCCCCAAATTTAAAACTTATTATATTTAACTCAATATTCAAATTTAGTTCCTCTTATATAAACATTTTCCCTTAAATATCCACCTTTTTCAACTTTTAAATTTTCCCTTCCCCTAAGAACGACCCCAGTTCCCCTCCACGATTTCCCCTTTTTAATACCCATATTAAAAAAATAAAAATAAAGAAAAGTTCAAGATATAATTTTACACCCTTTGGATTCCAAATCTCCCTCCCCCCTTTCCTGGTATCAATCCTCAGCCTGGAATCCTCACACCCCAACCAATCCTTCTTATTTCCACTTTGCTGGTTTTTCTTGGTAATCTTTAATTTCAAAACACCCAATCTTTTTTTAAAAAAGAAGAAGACTCTATCACAAGAAAGTCCATCTTTTCCATTCAGACCTCTATCTTTAAAAATAAAAACTCAGGTTCTGTTTCTTAGTCCTTTTTGGTCTGAATGCCCCAAATGTTCTGACTCGGCTTAGTCCAGTTCTTGTTTCCCTTTGTATCTTCCCTGTCAGGCCTTTGGCCTTCCTTGGTCTTTCATAATAATTTGGCTCCTCCTTCATTCTCTTCCGAATCGTCGTGTGTTCCTTGTTCTTTTTCCTCGCTTTTCTCAAATTTCTTTCCCTGTTGAGCTGCAAAAACATGCTAATTCAAAAACTTCTGGTTCCTCTACAGAGGCGTTCTTTGTTCAGGAACAAAACTTACGTCAAGTCCCTTCCATTCTTCAATAGATATATCTATTGTCTCCTTTAATGTCAAGCCTCTGTAGACAAAATAAAGATTCATTTTTGCAGCTTTCCCAGGAGATAAGAAGCCCAATCCAATTCCATGAGTAATTTTCCACTTACATTTGTTTTTGTAATGTCCTGAAGCCCCACTAGAGGGATTATAATAACTTCCGGGTTGGCGCCATCGCCGAATGGCGGACTCCCTCCGAGCTCCGGAGGGAGCCTGCTCGGCAGGGGCTGGGTCTTACCGCGCCAGCGACGCGGGGACCCTTAAAAACCATGGGCACGGAGCCCATGGACATGGTGACTCGGCAGGCACCGTTTGCGTCCCCCCCGACTCGCGAAAGAGCCTTTTTAAAGGCTCCGGAGCGGGGGCCAGGGGGGTGGCGTGGTGCTATGAGTCCTCCGCTCCCCCTGCCGAGCGAAGCCGCATGCCATTCGACGGAGAGCGCTGACTTCTTCTATTGAAAATTCAGACTGAAAATAACAACCCGTGAGTAATTTGGAAAATCGGACCTAAAAGGGAAAATTTCTATTTTTGGATTTGGATTCAGTACAAGCGGGGGAGACGTAAAAAGGGAGTCCGCCTCCCCCCTATTGTAGACTTTAAAGCAAGGAACCAATAACTAAGATCGAGTGAAGAGTTTGTTCTCTTTTATTGATTAAAAATTATTAACACCACGATGGGAAACTACAAGGAATCGTGCTGGAGGAGACAAGTGGATCATGAAAGTGCAACACCCCCCCCCCCGGGAACCGGGAGCGACCTGAGAGAGAGCCGGGTGAAGAGATATAAAACTTTGACAGCTGTCAAAGTAGCTGTCAAAGTTGGAGAATTAAGAAAAGATTTTGTCAGGAGGACTTTGCTGGCTGGATTTGTTACAATTTGGATATAAAGTCTCAAAAACAAGGAATAACAAGTTATGTTGACTTTTGGGTGTGATTTGGAAGGAAACTAAGTTATAATGGTGGCTTTTTCAAAGTTGTTTTGTTAATAGTGTTTCATCAATTGCAATTGTTTTGCTGGTGATTTGTAATCGGTTTACTGAAGATTTGCGAATCATTTCATTTGATTTATGTTGTATTTGTCTATCGCTCTTAACCACTACACCACACTGGCTCTCACTGGCTTAGGGCCTCATCAAACCTAAATCCAGCCCTGCCCCAACATACCCATGGCTTTAGCAAGGCCATTACTGTGTGTTGGTTGGGGTCCTTCCATTCTTGGCAAAGGTGGAGATGCCACCAGCAAGCATCATTGAGGCTGGTGGTCCCCCAAGGACCCTGAGGCAGCAAATGGCTCTGCTGGCATGGTTCTGTCTCTCCTTCCACCCTGGTGCTTTTCTGACTGCAGTGCCAGGAGAGCCCAGGATAATCCTGAGCACTTTCTGTGGGGGTAACACCCAGCGTAGGAGCAGCTGGATTGTGGGGCCGGTCCATCAAGCCTCCAGAAATAATTAGAAGTTGCCACGAGGAGTTTTCTGATTCCGAACAGCTTTGTGTTTCTCCGGCACCAACCGTCCTCCGTGCGAGTGACTCACACGCTGTGGGCAGGCAGGAATGACTGTACTGCTCAACTGGCATGGCTTCCAACAGAGAGCCGGGCAGCCGGCCAGCGTCGCCCCCAGAAGCAGAGATGGTGGGATGGTGACACAGCCCAATGAAGGTTCAGATCAGTGAGCCAAACCCTTGTGCCATACCCCCCTCCCAGAACCCCACACGCTTTCTGAATCCTGATCATCTGCAGATCAGAAGTATGTGGCTGTAAACAGCAGCGTAGCTGGGGGGGGCAGAGAGACGGGTGCCACTCACCCAGGGGGCAGTGCTGACCACTGGGCCTGCCGCACACCCAAGCCATGTGGCTCTCCTGGGAGTGGCGCAGTGGGTGCCCACAGCCACTGCAACGCCTTTTCGGGAGACATGGGGCTCGCGTCAGCCTTACAACTCCCCTAGAGCTGGAGGGTGGCTGAGAGGGGGAAGCGGCAGGTGGACTCTCTGCAGGCTCTGCCCAGAACGCCATGCCCGGCTCGCCCCTCTTCCATGGACACCTCCCTGCCCCCCGGGTGTGGGGCACATGCACCAACCCAGGCACCCGAGTGGCTAGCTACTCCGCTGGCTGTAAATATTATGTTTTGATTCATCTCTAACTACAAGTTTCTGCAAGTCTGGAGATTGGTTTCATTCCCAAAGAAAAGTGTTAGTCCTATATCTAACCTGAGCTTCTTAGCTGCAGCTTCTCTGCTGTTATTCAACGCTCCCCTCCTGTGGTTTCCAGGAGCTGGTATTCAGAAACTTTACTGGCTCCAACTGTGGAGGCAGAGCGTGGCCATCATGGATAGCGCTTTCCTCCATGAATTTGCCAAATCCTCTTTTAAAGCCACCTAGGGTGGTGGCCAGGGACGCGGGTGGCGCTGTGGGTTAAACCCTAGAGCCTAGGACTTGCTGATCAGAAGGTAGGCGGTTCGAATCCCCGCGACGGGGTGAGCTCCGGTTGTTGGGTCCCTGCTCCTGCCAACCTAGCAGTTTGAAAGCACGTCAAAGTGCAAGTAGATAAATAGGGACCGCTCCAGCGGGAAGGTAAACGGCGTTTACATGCACTGTTCTGGTTCGCCAGAAGTGGCGTAGTCATGCTGGCCACATGACCCGGAAGCTGTACGCCGGCTCCCTCGGCCAATAAAGCGAGACGAGCGCCGCAACCCCAGAGTCGTCCACGACTGGACCTAATGGTCAAGGGTCCCTTTACCCTTTAACTTTAGGGTGGTGGCCATAACACTGCCTCCTCCCGTGGCAGTGAGTTCCATAGTTTATGTGCGGCATGAAGAAGTACTCTCTGCATGGAATTGCCCCTCACCTCTGAACTTGGTGAATAAAAGGAATTATGATCATGGCACCAAATGAAAGATATTGAACTGGTTCAGGGGAGAGCCTTTGTATCCTCACCAAGAGATGCTTTCTCCTGCCGATTCCATGGCGATAAGGATCACACACACACACACACACACACACACACACACACCCAGCTCTCTCCGGATCCATAAAAGGATTTGCGGGTGAAAGAACATTTCGCATCGGCCCACACACTGATCCCAGCGCTCACAGATAAACGGCGTGTGGGTGAGCCTCACAAAGCATCTCGCAGCATCATGTCGATGAAGTGTGCCAGAGAACACTGCCTACCGCCCAACACACACACACACACACACACACACAATCCAGGGCACAGCTATTATTACAAATGTTCTAGCTTAATTATTCCTCGCGGCATCAGTCCTCCTCTGCTGCCTCTTTCCTGCCACCCCCCACTGGGCCCTGAACAAAGCGAGAGGGAGCAGGGCAGGGGCTGCCATGGCAAAGCTTAGGAGTTGAATGGCCCCAGGCTCTTGTCCCTGGTATCCTCTCCAGTTTAACAAGAGGAGGAGGAGGAGGAGGAGGAAGGCTATAGATGGCTGCTAGTCGCCAAAGCCTCCCTCTCTGTGGATGCGGCTTCAGGCAAGATCTCCCCAAAATCTCATGAGCTCCACAAGATCTCGCGAGGTTTGGGGAAGCCTGGAAGCAGAACCTGAACACAAGAGCCCCCTCCTTACTTGTGACTCCCAGCAACTAAATTTACTGCCTCAGACAGTGAAGTGAGGTTGTAGCCACTGTGGCCAGCAGCCATTAATAAGCTGATCTTCCATGAAAGTATCTGATCCTCTTTTAAAACCATCCAAGTTGGTGGCCATCTCTGGGCCTCGTGGGAGCAAATTCATCAACAAGGATATGTGGAATGTTGAGGTGTGTTTTAATTAAGGTTACCAGATTTTTTTTCAAAGAATCCAGGGACACTTTTGTTTTGAAAAGAGAAAAAAAGTTGCTGTTATTATTATTAAATTAAGAAGTAATCTCTTCTGTGGTCTCCTGAGAGCCAGCGTGGTTAAGAGCGGTGGACTCGTAATCTGGGGAACCGGGTTCGATTCCCCGCTCCTCCACCTGCAGCTGCTGGGTGACCTTGGGCTAGTCACACTTCTCTGAAGTCTCTCAGCCCCACTCACCTCACAGAGTGTTTGTTGTGGGGGAGGAAGGGAAAGGAGATTGTGAGCCGCTTTGAGACTCCTTCGGGTAGTGATAAAGCAGGATATCAAATCCAAACTCTTCTTCCTCTGTTGCACAGCCTTCCTCTGGGTCCCAGCCTGCTCTCTTGGAGCGCTAGCCGGCGTGCAGTAGGCTCAGGCCGGGCCTGGGCTCGGCCACGTGCCCTTGCCCTCCTGGTGCTCTCCTGCCTCTCCTCCTCAGCGGTGGTGCAGCAAGGTCGGGCTCCCCTCTTTTTTTCTCCTTCCTCTTTTTCTCTCTTCCTTATCCTTCTCCTCTCCTCCTTCTCCCTGCATCAGCTCCGGGGTTTTCCTGGCCTTGGAGTGCCGCTGGGCAGTTGGCCGGGTGCTCTCGCTCCCAGCTCAATTTGGGTCGCAGGTGTGTGTGTCAACGGTTCCCCCAGTTGACGCGCCAGGCGTCCCCGGTTCCCCCTCGGCAGTGGCGGCGGCGGCGGCAGTCTCAGCAGCCTGGAGCCAGCCTCGTAGCGCTGTTGGCTCTGGCTGGCTTCAGGAGCAGTTCGCTGCTGCGCGCCCACCATTTTGCCTTGCCGGAAGTCCCCAGTTGATGTGTCTTGTGCCGTTGAACCAATCAAGCAACATTATTTCCCTACTAATAAATTTATAACACTTAAAATATAAATCCGGGGACATTAAATGAAATCCGGGGACATTCTGATCTGCAAGCCCTGGGCTCTGTGATTTAACCCACAGCGCTACCCGCTTCCCCTCTAAGAGAACACATTATCATTAAATCACCAGAGCTAGCCCATATATATTGGAGGTTTCAGGCCTCCTGGAGTCCCCAAACCTTTCATTTCAGAATACAGTTTTCAGTTTTATTCTGTAAAGAAGGCAATCAGGCACAAAGTTTGAACGTTCTTCACTTTCCTGCCATCTTCTGGGTGAAGGTGAAACTGCAGTATGGATGCAAAACATAATCCTAGACACAGGGGCTCCTTCTCATAATCCCCAGTCCTGGAGAGTCATGTTAAGTATAATTGTTTAATTCACATTGAAATGGAGAATGCTTAAATGTGTATTACTGAAGGATTTAACACAGGGATTTTCCATGGGGCTATAGCAAGCTCTCTGAGCGCCTAGATGGGTTGATAATTAACTGTTATTGCTCTCTGCTGGCTCTGACAAGGTGTTTAACTTTACATCACATGGGAGGCTATTGAATTGCAAATCGCTATTTTGAAGGGATTTGCCTTTTGTTATGTTTTTGTTCCCAGACTCTGTGGTATATTTTTAAGATGCTGAGCCTGTGCTGGACACACACAAGATATTGTACAACTGTTCGGATGTACCATTTACTGTTTTTTGTTCTGCTTTGAAGAAAGATCTGCAAGTAAAGCTTTGAATCAAACATGGGTCCGGACAATGTTTTATTCCAAAAAGGGTCGATTTTTATGCACCCAGTTGCTTCAACCTGTGCAATATTAATATCTGCAATAAATGACCAGGGCTCTAGAATTCTAGGGTGCTGTGGCATAAGAGTCCCTTGATCAAGGAAGATCAAGGAACAAGACGTTTCTGGTGGGTCTCTCTCAGCTACTGGCAGGAAGGCCAACACTAGGTGGTACCAGAGCCAGCAGCAGGCATAGCCAATTCCAGTTTTGCCCCCATCCTCTTCCCTGCTGAGTTCTACAAGGACAACACGGAGACTAAGGAGGAAGAAGGGAACAGGAAGTGCCACCCGCTGCATTAAAAAGGCTGGCAGGTGGAGGGGGGTTAGGTGTAGGCAGAGCCAGGGTTGGTGGGGCAGTGGCTATGGGACCCATATTATAGACTGCACCTCCCTGTCTGAAAGGTGAATTGGCGCCAACTTTGCTGGATATAGCCGATCGCCGAAGAATTGATGCTTTTGAATTATGGTGCTGGAGGAGACGATTGAGAGTCCCATGGGCTGCAAGAAGATCCAACCTCTCCATTCTGAAGGAAATCAGCCCTGAGTGCTCACTAAGACAGATTGTGAAGCTGAGGCTCCAAGACTTTGGCCACCTCATGAGAAGAGAAGACTCCCTGGAAAAGACCCTGATGTTGGGAAAGATGGAGGGCACAAGGAGAAGGGGACGACAGAGGACGAGATGGTTGGACAGTGTTCTCGAAGCTACCAGCATGAGTTTGACCAAACTGCGGGAGGCAGTGGAAGACAGGAGTGCCTGGCGTGCTCTGGTCCATGGGGTCACGAAGAGTCGGACACGACTAAACGACTAAAGAACAACAACAACAATAGTGGGAAGGGATCCTGAGGGTCATCTAGTCCAACCCCCTGCAATGAAAGAATTTCCGCTAAAGCATCCATGACAAATGGCCATCTGACCTCTGCTTAGAAACCTCCAAGGAAGGAGAGTTCACCACCTCTCATGGGAGCCTGTCCCACTGCCTAACAGCTCTTGCTGTTAGAAAGGTCTTCCTAAAGTTTAGTCGGAATCTGGCATTTGAATCCACTGGTTTGGGTCCTGCCCCCTGGAGCAGCAGAAAACAAGCTTGCTCCTTCGATACAAAATAACCTTTATTGTCATTGTCCCATACAGAACAACAAAATTGAAAAAATCTACATCAGACATTCAGAAACCAACAAGCCTGCTATCCCAGCTATCCCAGCCTGGTTAGCCCCCTAAAAACTCTGATACCCCATAATTAAATACAATATACTCCCACAGAGACTACCTTACACTGTGTTTAAAACCAAAATTGCATTTGGATGGAAACTGTTTCTCAAGTGGCTAGTCCTAGTCTTTATAACCCTGTACCTTCTTCCAGAAGGCAGAAGCTGAAAGAGATAATTTCCGGGGTGCGCACTATCCTGTGCTATCTCTGCAGCTTTCTTATGGCACCTGGAAGCGTAGATTTGATCCAAGGTGGGAAGAGTGCACCCAATTATTCTCTCCGCAGTCTTTACAACCCTGGACAGCATTGTTTTTCCCCTGACCGTGCAGCTCCCAAACCACACACAGAGACCATAAGTTAATACACTCTCAACAGTACAATGGTAAAATGCCATCAACAGGTCCTTTGAGAGATTATTTTTCCGGGTGAGGCAGATATCCCCACCCCTATTGGGGGGGGGGGAATTAGTGGCAGAATGAGCTCAGGGGTGGGCGGCTGTTCTCAGCCTGGCCTGGTTCCATGCTGCCACCTTCTGGCAAACGAGGCAGGGTTCAACGTGGAAGTTAGAAACCTGTGTGGCAAGTGGGCCTCTAATTTCAGCTCCAAACAGGCTGGGGCTGGTCGATCCCTCGATGCAGGAGTTCCAGGCTGCCGTGACCCACATGGATTGGCTGTCACCAAGTGCGCCACTGACATCAGCGAGGGCGGAGGGTGGTTGCTTAGAGCGTGGTGCTGATAACGCCAAGGTTGCAGGTTCGGGACAGCTGCATATTCCTGCATTGCTGGGGGTTGGACTAGATGACCCTCAGGGTCCCTTCGAACTCTGCAATGGTACGGTTCTATGAATAAGTTGCCTCCTGTAAGAAGTCTAACTGGAGCTGCCATGTCATGCTGCTATGGACATTGCCCACATTCACATCAGGAGTTCAGCCTACACTCGAGTAGGACCCTGGCAGAGACACATGCCCGACTGGCATGTTCTCTCCCTCCTGGTCGATCGTTCGGGAGCTTCAAAAGCTTTCTTCAGCGCGAACATCACAGCAACCGATGCCAGCCGGCACCAGCACACTTAGGGATCCGCAGAGTTTGCGCATCATGCGCGTAACAGACCTCAGCAACTCAGCATTTTGGCTAATCTACTTTATTTACATATAAACACACACGGAGCACTGCAACATGGCTCCTTCTCTCTCTAGCATCAGACAGCAAAGAGAGAAAAGAACAAAGGACAATAGTCCCACTTCACGGAACACAGTAACGCAAACATTCTGTCTCCGTCACTTCCCACACGGTGGAATGAAAACATACACCGTCATGTGAAAGACAACAATCCCTTGACTGCAATCACGGAGCAGGAATTCTAACAACATCGGCGTTAGATTTAGGGCGGTGTGGACAGCTCCCCTGCACAGGCTGCCAAGCCAAGGGTGGCACAAAACAATAATGAATAAAAAAATGAATTATTGTGAAAATAAGAAATATTGGGGTGAGGCAAATTTTGTCCTTGCTCAGGGCACCATATTACTAAATTCCTTTCCCTGTATGCATTTAAAGTGCAATGACACCAAATTAAACAGTACACTGGTACCTCGTTACGTAACCTCCAAGTTATGGAATCTTCGGGTTACGACTGCGGCAAACCCCGAAGTGTATACTTCCGGGTTTCGCCCCGCACACATGCGCAGAAGCGCTCAATTGTGCCATGCCATAGCTGTCAACTTACAGATTTGAAAATAAGGGACCAGCAGCCTCGAAAATAAGGGATCAGCAGCCAAAATAAGGGATTTTCAGAGCACAGGTAGGTTCAACTTCTGGGCCCCTATGAGCCAAAGGCAGAAAGCCCAGCCAGCAGCCAAACGAAGCCTCAAGCGGTGATTCCCACAGCACAGCAACCCGGCAAAGGGGATGCAGCAAGGAAAACCACCGTCACCTCTCTGCTGGGAAGCGCTGAGCAAAGGCGAGTCCCCAGGCAACGCGGCCGATTTGATCGACACAAGGCATGCAAGCTCCACCCCCCAGTCGTTCTCAGACTCCTTATTGGGTGAGCAACGCAGCCAAGCAACACAGTTGGAGCCTCCCTCCTCCCCGGTCGGCAGGGAGGGAGGGAGAGGAGCTGCTTCCTTTGAAACCTGGGAAATTTAAGGGACATCATCAATAAGGGACAGCAGTGCTGGGATAAGGGACTTTCCCGCCAAATAAGGGACGCTTGACAGCTATGTGCCATGCTTGTGTGCAGAAGGGCACCTCTGGTTACGAAGTTCTCAGGATACGACTGGGCCTCTGGAATGGATCCCGTTCGTAACCAGGGGTAGCACTGTAATGGCTTCCCCTTAAGAATTCGGGGAGCTGTAGCTACAGTTCGGAGAGTGGTTTACCAACCAGTCCCTCTTCACAAGGAACTCTGGGAGGGGAAACAGCGATCTCCTAACATCTCTCAGTGTCCATAACAAACTACAGATCCCAGAATTCTTTGAGAAAAACCACGGCTGTGCTATAAAAATTCTAAGGTCTCAAATATAAAATAAATGTTCATAAATTTACAAGGCAAATACATACATAACTATATAAATCATGTGTCTGAAATAGTAAAGGTAAAGGGACCCCTGACCATTAGGTCCAGTCATGGCCGACTCTGGG
>JAXCMG010000059.1:3639611-3692845 GCA_034642415.1 Podarcis siculus
TCCTATTGTTCTAGGACCAATCAGACTGCTGCATTTTGGATCCTATTCAACTCAGTACATAACAAGGATCATCTAAGTTTCTCACTGGTCCCATTCACCCCACACATTTCAAGCACTATGATACAAATTTAAACTGCCATGGCTTCCCCCAAAGAATTCTGGGAGTTGTAGTTTGTTAAGGGCGCTGAAAGTTGTTAGCATTGCTGCATATGTGAAATTATACTGGGAAGTGCCTGGGGCCAGGAGGGCAATTGCCCCCTCCCCAGGCAAGGATCTCGCCTCCCCCATTGCTGGACTCCTGTCATTAACATTTACTTGTTTCTCCTACTTGTTTGTATAATTTTGGGGTTTTTTTTCTTTTTTCTTTTTCCTTCATCTTTTCTTTCTTTTCTTTTTCGTCTTTTTAACTTTTTTCTTACTCTTATGTCGTGATGTTTTTTTCTTCTGTGTTGAATTTTTCTATACTTACCATTGTTGTAAATGATCATGTACGTCGGTATCTTAAACCAATAAAGATTTATCATGGAAAACAAAAACAAGCATTTACTTGTTTCTGTGTGTGTGTGTGTGTGTGTGTGTGTGTGTGTTGTTATGAGTTTAGGATGGGGGGGTGGAAGCAAGGCTCAAAATCCTTAGATTCTGTAAAGGGTTAGAATTTTCAAAAATTCATAAATTCCTGAATTTAGTTTGGAAGCACAACTCAAGCAGAGGAGTGTAACAATATAAATATACATTTCTTTCAGGGAAATCTTAACATTTGGGACACGCAGCTCAGCCACTTCAAAATATACTTTGCCCAGGGGAAAAAAAATTCTGGTGCTGCCACTGGGCAGGATATGGGGAGGAGGAAATAAATAAATTAAGACTGCAGAGAGAGGGAGGTGGTGCCGTTACACACCTTTGCGGTTGTAAATCCAGATTAAAAGTGCTCTGTGACAAACACAGGTTCTCACTTCTCCCACCTAAGAGGCAGATTTCATTCCCATTTTAAGGTTGCCCCGGCCCTGAGTGCTCACTGGAAGGACAGATCCTGAAGCTGAGGCTCCAAGACTTTGTCCACCTCATGAGAAGAGAAGACTCCCTGGAAAAGACCCTGATGTTGGGAAAGATGGAGGGCGCAAGGAGAAGGGGACGACAGAGGATGAGATGGTGGGACAGTGTTCTCGAAGCTACGAACATGAGTTTGACCAAACTGCGGGAGGCAGTGGAAGACAGGAGTGTCTGGCGTGCTCTGGTCCATGGGGTCACGAAAAGTCGGACACGACTAAACGACTAAACAACAACAAATGTTCAATGCCAAGCGGCCAGATTACGACTCCTTCATCCGCTGCTACCTCTGATATCCTGGAGATGGCAGTCGAGGATCAGGGGCTCCTGTTTTCGTCAGAGGAAAGAATTCTCTTGGAAATATATGTGAAGTATGTACCGTATATTACCCTCATTACTAATTTGAAGCATCCAAATTTGAAGCATCCTTGCTATTAATTTGAAGCAGTTGCATACATTTGTGATGCCCTGTGGAACAAATCTGCAACAGAAACGGAAATTAGTATAGGGAAAATCCTCCCAGTTCAGGGATAAATGATCCCAGCAAGGAAGGGGAAGCAGCTATAGTCACACCTGCACAATACATTCACAGCAGTGGCAAATCACTTTAAACAGTCAAAATCCTATTCCATTATCATCATCGTACTATTTATACCCTGCCCATCTTACTGGGTTTCCCTAGCCACTCTGGGTAGCTTCCAATATACAGTGGTACCTCGGTTTAAGAACAGTCCGGTTTGAGAACGATTTAGTTTACAAATTCCGAAAAACCGGAAATAGCGTCCCGGTTTGAGAACTTTACCTCGGTCTAAGAACGGAATCTGAATGGTGGAAGGCAGGCCTCCTTAGGGAAAGCGCACCTCGGTTTAAGTATGGTTTCGGTTTAAGAACGGACTTCCGGAACGTTATATACAGGTACCGCTGTATATAAAAACAGAACAAAACATTAAACATTAAAAAAAACTTGTACAAGACTGCCTTCAGATGCCTCAAGGGCCAGATTACTCCATACTCTCCAACATTTCTCCGGTGAAAATAGTGACATCCTAAGGAAAAGGGGGACATTCCGGGATCAAAACCAGGATGGCTTCAGTAAATCTGCAACTTTCCCAGGAAAATTGGGACACTGGGATGGTCTGTTGAGGCTTCCCAAGCTGTTGCCATTGGCTACGGTCTGCCTGTGATGTCACAAAAGCACTTGGCAGCAGAGTGGTTATAAACAAGGGCAGGGATGCCAACCTGAATAAAATATGGGGGGAGGAGAGCAGGTAAGCCCTGCCCCACATAATTGATCACAAGATGCAGTGCATCCACCATCAACTGGGGGGGGGGGGCTCAATCATTTCATTGGGGAGCTGAAGACCCCTTAGGCCAAAGCAGAACACAGCTGGCAACAGCTGTGACCTTCATCATTCCTGGGGTTTTCTTCCACTTGGAGGCGGCGAACTGGCGAATGCAAGGCGATCGTCAGGTGGTGGGATGCTGTGGAGTGATGCTATGCCAAGTTTGCGACCTTGAAGCCTGCTGATATATCCCAGGTCGGAAGCTGGCTGGTGTTTAGCAATGAGGGTGGCCTCCTTCCACCTGCCTTGCTCCACCCTCTGCTTCTCAATGTGTATTGTATTGTTTTATGTACTGTGGCTTGCCATTGTTTTATTGATTATATTTTAGATATTATTGTAACTGTCAGGGGGGATTTCTGTTTAACTTTTATATGTTGATATTATTATTTTATACTACTCTAATGATTGTTGAATGTTACTTTTTTGATGGAGGTGGCCTATTTTAAAGTTATGTTTTATTATCACATGTCTGTATTGCATTAGATTGCTATTGAATGTACATTTTTTGTTTCTTCAGCTTGTAAACCGCCTTGAGTATTGTAAGATAGAAAGGCGGTATACAAATTAAAAATGATGACGATGATGAAGATGATGGACCTAGCGGAAGCAGGCCGATGTTTGTGGATGGAAGCTGGTTGAAATTCAGCTTCGGAAGCTGGTCCAAAGAAGCCGGGGGCTATTTGTGGGTTGAAGCACAAAGGAATGGAGAGGAAGTGATAAGCAAATGTGTCTACCGCATGGGTAAGCAAACTAAGGCCCCGGGGGCCGGATCCGGCCCAATCACCTTCTAAATCCGGCCCGTGGACGGTCCTGGAATCAGCGTGTTTTTACAAGAGTAGAATGTGTGCTTTTATTTAAAATGCGTCTCTGGGTTATTTGTGGGACATATGAATTCATTAATATATTTTTTTCAAAATTTAGTCTGGCCCCCCATAAGGTCTGAGGGACAGTGGACCAGCCCCCTGCTGAAAAGTTTGCTGACCCCTGGCCTACTGTATTCATATTCACAGATGTTGGCCGGTGTATGTTTGCGTGAGCGACTGTGTGTGAATGGGATGTTAGATATTCATAAATAGATTAAACCTGTGGGAACTGGCTGTGTGCGTTTTGTTATGTACTGAAGCTCTCACCCTGGGCCAGCAAGAGGATACTGTAGATAGTTTTCACTCAGGCCCACATATGCAAATAAGGGATGGAAAGTAACGTTCAGTGATTGGATAGTTAAAGTGGTTACAGTTGCGTTGTAGTGGAGCTCTATATAAGCAGGCTGGCTGAACCCTTCAGTTCAGTTCTAGCCTGTGAATAAACGAGAGCCGTCTGAAGAATCGCTGCGTCGTCCGATATGTTCACCCACAACTTAACACATTTCATGAATACACGTGTCCACCTCACGGGCAGGCTGGAGCCACCTGTCACCTGTCAGGCCTTTGCAAGGGGTTGGACTGGATGACCCTTGGTGTGGAGGGGGGACCCTTGGCGTGTGTTTTGCGTGTGTCTATAACATTTATTCTGGCGTGGGCGCCCTCATCCCCTCACAGCCTTTCCCGTCCCCTCAGCCCCGCCAAGCCGCCCTTCTTGGTGCGCAGGCCCAACCCCCTCCCCCTCGACGCCACGACGGTTGCCGCCGACTCCGGGACCCGATTGGGCTGCCTGCCGGCTCCTCCGGCCCTGATTGGCCTCTTTCCTTCCTAACCCTCCTCTGCCCGCCTCCCCCCTTCTGTGGGCGCGCACGCGGCCGGCGCTGCTTGTGCTTCTTATTTCTGGGCGGCCTTTCGCCTCGTGTGGCGCGCGCGCGCGGGGAGCCCCGAGGCGCCGTCCCGCCTCCTCCCTGCATGAGGAGCGGCATGGAGGAGAATTCCGCCTCGATATCACGGAATAAGCCGTCCCTGTTTTCATCGGAGAAACGTTGGAGGGTATGTGTAACTCTCCAGTGGTTTGACTCCGTCCCAAAAGCCGCACTCCTCCACTGACAGATGCCCGCGTGTACATGTGTGCGTTTTGTTATGTACTGAAGTTCTCACCCTGGGCCAGCAGGGGGATACTGTAGATAGTTTTCACTCAGGTCCACATATGCAAATAAGGGATGGAAAGTGACGTTCAGTGATTGGCTAGTTACAGAAAGTGCTTACTGTTGCGTTGTAGTGGAGCTCTATATAAGCAGGCTGGCTGAACCCTTCAGTCAGTTCTGTTCTGGCCTGTGAATAAACGAGAGCTGTCTGAAGAATCGCTGCGTCGTCTGATATGTTCACCCACAACTTAACACGTTTCATGAATACACGTGTCCACCTCACGGGCAGGCTGGAGCCACCTGTCACCTGTCAGGCGTTTTCAAGGGGTTGGACTGGATGACCCTTGGTGGGGCGTGTGTTTTGCGTGTGTCTACAACACTCATTCTGGCGTGGGCGCCCTCATATCCCCTCACAGCCTTTCCGTTCCCCTCAGCCCCGCCAAGCCGCCCTTCTTGGCGCGCAGGCCCAACCCCCTCCCCCTCGACGGTTGCCTCCGACTCCGGGCGCCGATTGGGCTGCCTGCCGGCTCCTCCGGCCCTGATTGGCCTCTTTCCTTCCTAACCCTCCTCGGCCCGCCTCCCCCCTTCTGCGGCCGGCGCTGCTGCTGCTCCTTCTTCTTTTCTGGGCGGCCTTTCGCCTGGTGAGGCGCCGTCCCGCCTCCTGCCGGCCGAGGAGCGCGGCATGGAGGAGAAGAATTCCGCCTCCAGCCCCCGCGCGGGAAGCCGGCCGGGCGGCTCCCACAAGCGCTCGGCGGCGGCGTCGGCGTCGGACGAGGAGCCGCTGCTCGACTCTGAGGCGGCGGCCGAGGACGAAGACGGGCCGCCTCCGCCGCCTCGGCCGCGGGAACCCCCTCAGCCGCCGCCCGCCGAGCCGCTGTCGTCGTCGTCTGAGGAGGCGGCGGCCGGAGCGGCGGCGGCGGCCGGAGCGGCTCCCGAGGGGCCTCCTCCTCCGCGTCACCGCCGCCCGCCGCCCCACCACCACCACCACTCGCCGGGGCACAGGCGGCGGCGGCGGCGCGGAGGCAACCGCCTCCTGCTGCTCGGCGGGCCCCTCATGGACGGAGGCGGCGGCGGCGGCGGCGGCGCGGGCGGGCTGCTGTACCCGCCCCTGGGCCGCGACGACGAGGACGACGACGACGACGAGGAGGGCGACGACGAGGACGACGACGAGGAGGCTCTGGACGAGGAGGACGGGCCGGGCCGCGGCGGCGGAGCGGGGCCGCTGGGCAGCAGCGAGAGCGCCGGCAGCAGCGGGCTGTCCTTGTCGGGCGGCGGCGGAGGAGGCGCCCCGGAGCCTCGCAAGCGAGCTCGGGGCTCGGGGGGTCCGGCCAGCCGCGCCGCCTCGGCCACGTCTTCGGTGGGCGGCGGCTCCTGCCGGGGCTACGAGGTGGTCCGCGAGCTGGGCCCCGAGGAGGTGCGCTGGTTCTACCGCGAGGAGCGCAAGAGCTGGAAGCCCTTCATCGGCTACGACTCGCTGCGCATCGAGCTGGCCTACCGGGCCTGGGGGCTTCTCGAGAGGAAGGCCGCGCCCGCAGACCAAGCCCAGGGGGTCGCCGCCGCCGGCAGCAGCAGCAGCAGCAGCCCCGAGGCCTTCGAGCCCGGCTCGCCCGGCATCCCTCCGTCCGAGCCCGTCTGCGTCCGCGGAGGCCTCTACGAGGTGGATGTGGCCAACTCCGAGTCCTACCCGGTCTATTGGAACCGTAAGTCGCCGCCGATGCCTCCCCCCCTCCCCATAGCAGCCAAATCCCGGGGTCGAGACCCCACAATGAAATATCTTAGGGGCCCGGCCCCCACCCCCCACATCGTGGGCATTGCCATTCAAACAGGCTGTGCGTGTGCCGTGTCATGCGATGGATTAGGTGGGGTGGGGCTTGCCTTCTTTCATTAGCTATGGGATGCCCGAGGAGCTGAAGTCCCGTTAAACCCGGTGGGGTCTGGCTTCAGAGGCAACCTTCCCCGGGAGGATCGGGCTGGAACCCTGGTGCTACCGGCTCCTTCCATGCACGTTGACGTTGGAAGCTGGTTCCACCAGTTCAGTGATGCATAATTCTCAAGGCTCTTCATTTATTTTTTAAAGGAGGCTCACAATGTCCTGCCTGGAGGCTTGCAACATAAATAATTAGGCACGCCAAAGGGTGGATGCTCAGGGATTCCTGGATCCTTGGCCGGCTGTCACCTTCCTTTTGCTCTGCTTTCATGACCATTTTATCAGAGACCCACAGTCCTGAAGTCTTGCTTAACTCTTCCACTTTTCTCCTTTTCCCTCCTAAGCAAGTAATGTTCTATTATTATTTTTTGGCATTTCTTTTTATTGAATTTCACTTACGGTATATAACCAAAAGACAAAACAAATCAACAATTTCAAAAGAGGTATCAAAACATAACACAAAATTAACATCAGTTTACGTTACAGTTCTTTGTCTTCTCATTTAAATCTTTATATCTTTAAATATTTAAGCAAGTAATGTTCTAAACTAGGTGTGGGGAACCTTTAGTCCTCCAGATGTTGCTGGTGCAGCTCTTGGAAGCATGGCAAATGACCTGGTTTGAAGAAGATTTTAGTACTGCAGCATTTGGAGGGCCAAAGGTCCTGCACCAGTTTTAAGCATTTATTAGCACCCTTCCTTAATACTGCATTTTTATTTTTATTTTGTTCAGCGCCCTTGCCATAAGGTTGCATTGTGCTTCCCATCTCCATAATTTTCCTCCTTAAGCATTCCTTTATCTGCTTCGCACATGGCTTATGCTTACACACACACACACAAGTTATACGTGTGGCAGGGACGCCCTGTGCCTGCTCTTTTTCAAATCAGCTACTTCCTTCTTACTCAGTTCGTACCTGTTCTCATGTGGCCAGATCACTTATTTAGACAGGAAGCTAAATCATAACATCTGTACTTAACCTCTTACTCCCTTTTCCAAACTACACTCCTGCTGCTCTGTAGAACTATGATTTCTATTCCTGTACACAAATTTCCACTATCATGTGGCACCTCCCTCATCTCTGCCCATTTCAATCCTAAAGAGATGGCTTGCATTTCCTTCAAGCTTCAGCCCTTTTGCACTCCTTCCTGTGAACCAGCGGTTCTCAACCTGTGGGTCCCCAGATGTTGTTGGACTACAATTCCCATCCTCCCTGAGCTCTGGCCTTGCTAGCTAGGGGTGATGGGAGTTGTAGTTCAACAACATCTGGGGACCCACAGGTTGAGAAAGGCTGCCTGAGTGTGAACAAAAGACAGGTATGGCAGTTTGACTGGCTGTCATTCACTGATCCCAAAGCCTGCATGTACTCTGTCCCTAAAAATGTTCTTAGAATGCTGTGCCAACGTAAGATAAAATCTGCAGCAAGAAACTGATTTGTATTTGCATTCTTTTTACTCTGCATAGTCTTGTTTGCAATGTGTATTATTTTGCATAATTGTCTCTCTTCCGGGTGCCACAAGTAGTGGCATGAAGTTTTAGAGCAAAGTCTTAACTTGCAAGATTATACTGGGGAGGCATTGCCCACACACTTTGCAGCTATAAGGGCAAAGGGTTGCCCTTTGCTTTTCTGGGAAAACATGTATGATCTGTATTGCATTCTGAGACTTCTGTGGAAACACAGTCTGGATTACTCCCTTTGTCTGTTCTGCTCTACTTTCAACTGCAGCTTCTTTCCTTTCTCTCCTTTCTCTGGAAGTATGTATTATTTTAGGCAGATTTAATTAAGAATGTGGTTTTCAGAACAACAAACAAATGAAAATTACAAGTTCTTAAGAAACAATACATTGAAAATGAAGCATTATATCATTGCTTAATAACAATATAAGTGGAAAAGTAAAGGGAAGGGAAAGGAACACTTTTATCACACCCTAGTCTAGCACCATCTTGCTGTCCAGAACCTCCTGCAGGGCAGCATCAGTTTTCTTACCACTTTATGGACCAGGAGTTACCAGAACTTCTTGTTTATGTTGAAAGGTTAATTGTGAGTTTGCATGTCTCTTGTCCTTCATTAAGCTGCTAGTGCTTTGTGAGCCAAACCCAGTAATATAGGCCCTTGCACATCTTTAGTAGGAATTAATTAAGAAATTGGCTTTATCCTGCGGACATGAATGCACACTCTTGAGTTAGGGTTAAAGGCAGCTGAGACTGAATCACTTAGTTTCATCTCTGCCTGATGGTGGAGCAGGCATGCACAATCCTGTTAGCCTGCGGTATCCTTAAGGTCTATGAATGTCACTACCATCCATCATTATGTCAAGAGGAGAGGTGGATGATGGCTCCTGCAGACTTCGCTGGGCAGGGAATGAATGAGACAGCACCTCTCTTTGCTTGTCTTTGCACAATCCAGGCAGAGTGAAGAGGGATCTCTTTATTTTCCCCACTTTGCAGACTGAATGTATTCTTGTGTTCTTACCAAAGTCATCTATACTGGATTTTCTCCTTAGGCAAATGCTTTGTTTTTGCCTGAAATTATCCATAGGCAACCATGTTTGTTTGTTCATGTATCTGCCCCATTTGTGTATTAAGTGGGTGTGGGTGTTTGATGTTTACATCATAATGGATATGTCGGTGAGGGCAGCTGAATTCTCTTCTGTCTTAGCTCCCCACAGTGCATTACGTTAGCCTCTTTTCTCCCAACCCACCATGACTTTGCTGAGAGAAAAGTGCCTTGAGTTAAATGCTGTAAGGTGGTAAGGCAATGGGAGGATTTAGGTGTTCTCGCCCACACACATCTTTTGAAATAAAAATCAAGCCTCTGTCCCACTTTGAGAATGGGGCAGATGTGACACTTAGTTTGCTGCCGAGATTTCTGTTTGCAACGGAAATGCTACCACAAAGATCACACAAGTTGTGTCTTGGCTAGCCCAGGCATTATTAAACTAGGCTAGCATGTGTTTTCATTCTCTTTTTTAATAATTTAATTCTTTGATTACTAGGTTAAAAAAAAGTTGTTTTAGGGTTCTTAAGTTTTACATGTGAATTCTAAATACACTCTTTGTTTCTTGGCCTAAACCTTGCTAGTCTTGCACTGCTAAGTGTCTATAGAATTTAACTGATAATTTTAAAAGCTTGGTCTCCGCATCCAAGGGACAAAAAGAGACGCAGACACCTTAACTGAAAGCAACACCATGATTTCCAGTTGCCTCTTGGATTCTTCCACTGAAAACCAGAGCTTGGTGGTTTATAACACTCGTTTGTACATCTTGTTGGATTGAACCGTTTATTGACAAACAATTATCTAGATCTTCATCTACTGTCTTTATCCTAAATTGCCTTCCAGTAGAAGACCAGAACCATTGTGTGCAACTGTGGTAACCATATAGTTCCACCACCAGCTTGGTTATTACACTGTAGATTGGTCTTCCTTACTTGACAGGTTTTTTTGATGTCTTCCTTCTTTGTGGTCAGCAAGAGTACATAAGAAATATGTATATATAGTGCATAATTTTGCACTGGGGTCAGATGATTTCTAACCCTGCTTTCAGCAGAGAAAAGTTTGAACCTGTCATAAGAAACCGCCCACATCTCAGAAGCCAGATAAGGGTCCCTCTGAGCTTCCACTGGTCAAAGACTCGGATTTTATTTACTACTCAACTCTGTATTTGCATCCTTGTTGTTAATGTCACATATGGAGAAAGGGCCCTTATGCACTATCTCCATATGCTCCGCTGTCCTTGTTTAAAATCCCCTTTCGTAAACAGAATAAATGAAGAAATAAATGAGCAGTTGTATGAACATTTGCACAGATTCTGGATGCAGAATGTGGTTTCCCTGGTGCTGAGTGTTTGAGGCAGAGCACATTCAGCCCTGACAGTGCTCTTGCTTTTGCAGCCATTTATCTGCTGGAATGAGAGTGGAGAAAATGGACCTTATTGAGTAATTTGCCAGTGGGTAGTTGACTTTCTTGGCATGGATACAGGAAGATCAATTGCTTTAATTTTTTCCTGCTGTAAAGTGTAGGAACAGCAAGAAAACAAAAGCTTGGGAAAAGCAGAGGGGAGAAACAGTAAACATAAACAAAGTAGAGAGTGAAAATGGTGGCCTGCTGTGTTGCTTTTCATTTTGGAAGTAATTTCTCCTTCTCATTAAATATGGGTGGCAGATGTTTAAAAAAGTAGCATATGCTGTTCACAGAGGGATTTCCAAGCTTTGTGGGGAGAGGTTCCTGGGTGCCGGCATCAAAAGCAGCATTGTTCTCAGAGCGGAAGTAAGCATTTGATCTTGAGAAGATTAAGGGTGTTGACAGAAAGCATCCCAGTAATTTAAAGTAGTAGTGACCTCCTTACCTTGGGTAGCTCTTTGTGTTTACTGAACTAATATGACAGCTGGTGTAGTAATAAGTAAGGTCTTTTTCCTCTGTAGGAGTCTCTATAGTTAGTCCCTAGTATCACAGCATAATTGTACTTCGGTAAACCCTGCCCTGCCCTGCCCTGTTGCGGAATCTTCCTTCCTTCATGGGTCTTTCCTCTCGGATAAGCAACTTGAGACTGCTTTTAGCAGGTGACTGCTCAGTGTTACTCATCTGCCGCTTGTCTTACCTGTTCTGCTTCGCAATGACTCTACCTTAGAGTGCCCTCCTCCATTGCTGCACACCTTCAATAAAGCTCCAAGAGCTGGTCTTTACAGAGTGCGAGTCTGAGGATTAGCATGAAGAAAATCCCCCATGCAAGCTCCATTGAAACGAAAGGATGATGCGCACATTTTGTGACAAGAGGACATAGGACTTCATATAACAATTCCCTGTCTGCAGTGATTAGGCCCAGCTATGACCCAGTGCTACCAAGTGATAGCAGTGGGGCCAGCTCAGGATCAAGTTGATCCCAGGCAAGTTGGGCCCCTCCCTGCCCCCCCAATGTCCTGGTTTGGAGCATTCTGTTGGCTACTACTGGTGTAAATCCCATCAGTACTACTTGCACCTGGCTGAGCGTTCAGGGGGCAGAACAAGGAGTTCTGCACTGGCAGAGCAACACTGATATTGGTCCATGGACAGAGGCCAGGATGGCAAAGGTACAGCTCCACCTGATCAAACCCCTAGCAAAATGCAAAGGAGGGGGGTGGATTCCATCCCAAGTCTTTAAGCCAGGGATAGGCAAACTCCAGCCCTCCAGATGTTTGGGACTACAATTCCCATCATCCCTAGCTAACAAGACCAGTGGTCTGGGATGATGGTTGTCCCAAACATCTGGAGGGCCGGAGTTTGCCTCTGTCTGCTTTAAGCAACCTCCAATATAAAACTGAAACACAAAATACTGAAAAATTCAGTGCTAATTTTTTAAAATAGTGAACTATACAGATTGTACCAGTGGCAGAAAGGGAACGTGGCCTCATCATAATAGCAAGTTGCCAAAAGTTACTTTTCTGTTGTAAAGCTAATGCAAAGTTACAATTTTAAAAGACAGACATTTCCTTTTACATGTGTTTTGTGGGTGGGTAAAGCTGCTGTGTCTGACGTCTTTAACAGATTTGTACACAGAAGACACATGTGTGAGATATGTTTGTGTATAACACAAAATGGTTAAAGAAGGTTGACTTAGGGTTTTCAAAGACATTTGGAAAGTGTAGTTGACACTTTAAAGTACTTTAAAATACTGAAACCTAGACTATTTGAAACCTACTTTGCCATTTAGCTGTGTATTGACTTTCTCAAGGCAACAGGGCCCATAATGTTATCTATTCAAGTGGAGCAAATACCTTGGAACTGCAGGGCTGCCAGCCACTGTAAAAATGGGATCATTTAGCCCCCTGCAGTGCAACTGCAGTCACATTCTGACAGATGTGATAGATTTTGCCCAAACATCTTTTTCTCTTGCATTAACTGCTCTGCTATATCTTAAAATATACTGTGTTTGTCACCTTTACAGAATCTGAGAAGATCCCTGTGATGCGTGGGCAGTGGTTTGTTGATGGCACATGGCAGCCACTAGAAGAAGAAGAAAGCAATTTGATAGAACAAGAACATCTCAGCTGTTTCAAGGGGCAGCAGTTGCAAGAAAACTTTGACATGGAAGTATCAAAACCTTTGGATGGAAAAGAGGGTAAGGGATGGCTGGATCCATTGTCCCGCCTCATGTTTCTTTTTATGATAGTCATAACCTTTTGTGTACATGTTTGATGGTGCGTTTTGCATGATTAGCCATTACTTGCTTCAGTCTCTTATTATTGTTAGGAGCATAGGAAACTGCCTTACACCAAGTTGAACAATTGATCCATCTAGTTCAGTATTACCTACACTGACCAGCAGCAGCTATCCTGAATTTCAGATTTTCCTGCCCTACCTGACGAAGTCTGGGATTGCACCTGAGTGATGTTTCTTCCCCAAAGCACATCTCAAAAACAGCATGTTTTATTATGCATTATTTTGTGTTACCATAAATACACCCACCCACCAATAGAGAACTTCCTTGTTTTCAAACCATTTTCTTGTTTCAAGTTGAAGTCCTCCCAGACACTTGGTTTTTTTGCCCCTGGAAACTTTATAAACATTTGAATATTACTATTTTTAAATCCAGCCTATCAACCAGGAGAGACCAAAAGATACATATTTCTTAATTTTGGGTCAGTCCAGGGTTGGTAGAATCATTTGCACTTGTATTCTTTCAGTTGTTTTGTGGTCAAACAAAATACTGTTTTAAATGACCAGACTGATAAGTCTTGACATCCCCTCCATTAGGTTCGGAATAATCATTTCACAGGAGTAGAGTGATTAGCAGAATCAGCAGGCCATACCAGTCAGTTTACTGGTCAAAAATCAGTTTGACCACAAGTATTCCATGAAGCCAAGAATGCTACTGTCCAGCTGACAGCTTACTTTCTATTGGTTAGCAAGGATAGGTGTGAAGAAGAGTTTGGATTTGATATCCCGCCTTATCACTACCCGAAGGAGTCTCAAAGCGGCTAACATTCTCCTTTCCCTTCCTCCCCCACAACAAACACTCTGTGAGGTGAGTGGGGCTGAGAAACTTCAGAGAAGTGTGACTGGCCCAAGGTCACCCAGCAGCTGCATGTGGAGGAGCGGAGATGCGAACTCGGTTCACCAGATTACGAGTCTACCACTCTTAACCACTACACTACACTGGCTATTTGCCTCTAGCCCCATTGCAGCCCAGGGCCAAATCAAGTAACACAGCAAAACTGCTTTTAATGATCACCTGCTGTAACAGCAGGTATCACCAAACAATTCTTTTTGTTGATAATTTGCTATAATTTTCTTAGAGTTAGTATCATTGTTTCACAAAACAGTTAACTAATTTGTTTTTCAAATTGGTATAAGTATCAGCAATGCATTTTTCTAGAAAAATAGGTGCACCGCTGTACAGTGGTACCTCGAGTTACAAACCCTTCAGGTCACAAACTCCGCTAACCTGGAAGAATTACCTTGAGTTGAGAACTTTGCCCCAGGATGAGAACGGAAATTGTGTGCCCACAGCGCAGCGGCAGCAAGAGGCCACATTAGCGAAAGCACGCCTCTAGTTAAGAACAGTTTCAGGTTAAGAATGGACCTCCAGAACGAATTAAGTTCGTAACTAGAGGTACTAGTGTACTCACCACGAAGTTGTAAGTGCCAACCTTTTTAACAACAAAAAGGTGAAGGTACTGCATACCCTTGGGTACTCCCTGGAAAAAAAGCACTGAATATCAAACTTGTTGATGGTTAATGTTTCCTTTTTATTCTTATAAAGTCATTGTTTTAAAAATACTTGACTTTTTTGATAATATTTGACTGGTCAGTTTGACATTGCTTCAGTTGAGTTGTTTATCTTGTGCAATAAGACCCAGTTGCTTTGGGCAAGACAAACAGCAGAGCTCTCCCCAAGTTTGAGTGCCCTGGATAGTAGTACAGGTTTGGCTGTACGCATTGCATCACCCTGCTTATTTTTAAAGCCTTTCAAATTATCAGCACAACTATTTATCATTATTTAAGCTCTAAGTCTGTTGCTTTGCCAAGTTGTGGCCTTAGTGATGGGCTGCTGCTAGAAGAAAAGCGGGTGCTGACTATTTGGTTCCTCCTCTAGGGCTGATGCCCAGCAGCAAAGTAAATGGTTTGTTTGTACTTGCCATTTAATTTCCAATAAACAAAATATTTTGCAGTCTTAAGGCTTGGTAAAATAGTTTGCACTAGAAAGATTTGCACTAGAAAACAAAGAGTTAAAAGTGGGAGTTTGGGCAGATAGTACAGAATAAAATATTGTTTTTATAGTTTTTGTGTGTTTTTTCTCCATCTGTTAAGTAATTTCATTTTTTGGGTTGCAGCTTGAGCCCAGCTTCATTGTAGTTATTGAACTCTGTTTTGGGTAGTAGATTTACACTGATATGTCTTCCAGATGGAAAATTTGAACATGCCTCGCTGTTAAGACTGAGGTTGGATGAGCATTAATTCTGGTACATCTAGAGTGGGCTGGTATTATGACGGAAAGTTACAACAATATAAAAATGCAATATTGAAATCAGTTAAACCCATTTTCAGTAGAAGAATAGGGTGGGTCCTAAAAAACGCATCTCAGAGGTACGTCTTCAGGCTGCTGTGGAAGCTGTACAGTGATGGTGCTAGACACCTCTCTGAAAAGGATCTTGGCTTCCCTGCCTCCAAGCTAATTTCTCTGCATTGGTTGTAATGTTTACTTGGGGTCTGTGTGCAAGATTATATTCAGTATATGGGTGTCAGTTATGTCTGGTGGCTGGGGATGATTACTCCCACCTCTACAGTTAGAACTGAGTTAGACTATTGTCAAGTGGCTATATCTGAAGCAACAGTAGTGGCTGTCAGGACTACATGGGTGGAGCCACATTGCTCCCCAGACTTCTGAGCACATGTGTCGCTGCCACTTACTGATAGTGGGAGCTCAGTGTGGATGCCATGGCAGAAGCCAGCCCAATGTTCCGACTGCTGAGTCTGCACTGTGCTTGCACCATCTCCCAGTTCCTTTTTCTTCTGAATGCTACTAGAAACCAATGTTTGTGCCCTCCATAACTCTAATAGTTGGAAGAAAGTCTCATTAAGCATTTGCTGGTAGATTATACTAGCAGCTCAACCATAAATGAGATGAAAGGAAATTTATACATTCTAATAATAATTTGTGAGATGAGGAGGAATTCAAGTTTTAAATATTTTTCTTCAATTCTGTTGTGTTTGATTTTTAAATAATTTGTTTGGCTTACGTTCTTCTGGAGTATATAGGTTATAATAAACTTTTTGAGAAGTACGTATTCTTAGGATTGCAGTCTTAAAAGTGAACTTAAGGCAGAGATTTTAGCAACTTCAGAAGAAGAATATTAGAGCCAAAAAGAATATTGGTTTTGTAGTGTCAAGAAGAATATTAGTTTTGTAGTGTCACAGTGTTCCACATTCCAAGGTACTCTTTGTCTCTTGGCCTTCTTGGAAGTTGCAAAATTCTAACACTTTTCCAAGAATTCCCATTAGAAATCTGATAGTTGCAACAAATTGGGACTGACACTCTATGGGGCTGTGCACAGAGCAGCTGGGTTGTGCCAAATGGAGCCCTTTTAAAATAGATACAATCCTTCCAATCAATAGTTTGCTGAGGAAATGGAAGCAGGGAGGATCTAACTTCAATTCCCCAAAAGGTAATTTATGCAGTTTTGGAAATGATCCCTCTGCATAGCACCACTTCTTGTTGTTGTTATTCATGATTCATCATTTTATTGTATGCCGCCTTTCCATAATTAAAACAATGCTCAAGGCGGCTTACAACATGACAAGATTTACATAATTATCAACATAAGAAAAGTTATAAACAATAAATAAAACACATCAAAAAGTACACAACCAAATGGAAAACAATTTCCACATAAATCATAAAATCTAAGACTAAGAATACAGCATTAATATCAATCACAATTTAAAATGACATAGATAAAAAATAAAAGCATTTTAAAAAGAAAAAGAAAACAAAAACAGCCCTCTGTGCCCAGCAGCAGCAGCACTCCTTTATGGAGCCTGTCAGGCCCCGCTCCAAGCCAGGTGGAGAGAAGCAGGGCAGGACCCTTCAGGCTCCCAGCAAGTCAGTCCTGTTGTTGTTGTTTGTTGAATTTATATACCGCCGTATACCCGGAGGTCTCAGGGTGGTTCACAGAATAGAATCAAAATATAAAACTACAAAATACATAATCAAAATAAAAACAACAACCCAATAACCCCTCCCCCCAAAAAACTCACATTTTAAAAAGGTATAGGATGTCAGTCAAATCAACCAAAGGCCTGTTTAAAAAGGAACGTTTTTGCCTGGCACCTAAAGGTGTATAATGAAGGCGCCAGGCGAACTTCCCTGGGGAGAGCATTCCACAGAAGGGGAGCCACTGCAGAGAAGGCCCCTTCTTGTGTCGCCACCCTCTGGACCTCTAGAGGAGGAGGCACACAAACAAAGGTCTGGGAAGATGATCTTAGGGTCCGGGTAGGTTCAAATGGAAAGTTGAGGTATTGGGGTCCTATAGGTCAAAACCAGCACTTTGAATTGTACCTGGAAACTAACTGGTAGCCAGTGGAGTCGGACCAGGATCAGTGTAATATGCTCAAACCCTCTTGCTCCGGTGAGCAACCTGGCCGCTGAATTCTGCACCAGCTGAAGTTTCCGAACTGACTTCAGAGGCAGCCCTACATGGAACACATTGCAGAAATCTAACTTTGAGGTTACCAGAGCATAGACAACAGTAGTTAGGCTATCCCTATACAAATAGGGGCGTAGCTGGGCCACCAGCCAAAGCTGATGGAAGGTGCTCCGGGCCACTGAAGCCACCTGAGCCTCAAGCAACAGAAAAAGATCCAGGAGTACCCCCAAGTTACGAACCTGCTCCTTCAGAGGAAGTATAACACCATCAAGAGGAGGCCACCCATCTGGTGCCTCAGTCTTATCTGGATTGAGTTTCAGTTTGTTGGCTCTCATCCAGTCCATTACCAAGGCGAGACACTGGTCCAGCGCTTCCATTGCCTCATCTGCAGATGTCAAGGAGAAATAGAGCGTACTTGTTGGATTGGAGAGAAGGACTGCAAATGGAAGACCTGTTAGCATGCCCATTTCCCACCCTGCTGAGTCCACACATGAAATACGCTTCCTCTCAACCAGTGCCCCATGCAAAGATTGAATGTAGAGACTTACACTTATTACCCAAAACCCAGGAAAATGCCATTATTTTGTTAAAGTTGTCTATATTGGAATCATTTATAGTTTATATTGTTATCTGAACATACTAAATGATAGTCAAGAGGCTGACCAAATTGCCTTGCCATTTATCACAAACGTCTAAGGATAGGCCATAGACAGTTGCAATTTTTGTTTGACATTCATTTTAAATAAAGCACAAACAATAATTCTAAATGGCAGAAGCTGGTTGTTAAAGGGCTCTAAATGAAGTGTGTGAAGCAGGGTTGTGAAGTAAGGAGTTTGCGCGGTGTCGCAGTTGGACTAAGGCAGGAGAGACCCAGGTTCATAGTCTCTCCTCACCATAAAGCATACCTGCACCCATGACAGTCTCTCAGCCTAGCCTACTTCATAGCTGCTTGTGAGGCTGAAAGTGTGGCTGGGCTGTGTATGCAGCCCTGCACTCCTTGATGAGAGTGAGATGAAAATGTACGAACTAGATAAACAGAAACTAAAATAAGGAGATAGCACTCGTGCCTTTCCTGTCAGATGATCCTGTTCTACAGTTCAAGGAAACCCATCACTGGGAGAAGGTCATTCATAGTTCCATGGAACATTTTGCAATATTTGTCCAAGGTCAGTTGACTGCTGTCCTAACCTTAAGTGTTACGCACTTTGAGCTATTTCTGGAGTTATTTTGTTCATTACAAAGAAACAGGGACACACATGACACTCTGCTTTTGCTGAAGCGTTTGAAGGACTCCCCCTGCCCACCCCAGCCTTAAGTAGCTTTGCTATATGTAAATAGGGGAGATGGTGTCTCTGGCTAAGTGCTGTTACCTGTGTACACAAGTGGCTTTTATGTCTCTGGCAACTAGTATAATGGTCTTTGGGTCTAAAGCAGTGGTTCCTAAGTGATTTTTTCCCCAATGGACCACTTGAAAACTGCTGCAGGATTTTTAATTGTATTTTTTACAGAAACTGGACCGCCTGAATGAAGCTTGCAGACCACTAGTGGTTTGCAGACCACGGTTTGGGAACCCCTGATCTAAAGTATGCTTAGATAGAATTCTGTTGTAAATCAAAGAGGATATTGCTCCGTTAATGTGGTCAGCTCACTTCTGTGGTAGATATTACAGGAATTGCGCTTTGTTCCTCCTAGATGCTCACGGGCAGGTGAATTGTGATTGGAGCGCAGGTGCCTAGTGGGAAACATGATAGCTAGGTCCTCAGACTTGGCCTTAGAGCAGTGTTTCCCAACCTTTTTTGGGCAAAGGCACACGGAGGTAGGCTGGTGTTCCGTGGGAGGGAGGCGGGGACTCGGGCGGCGAGAGGCGGGGCGCGGCGGTGAGCACACGCGGGGCGGCGAGCGAGCCCCCCCCCCCACATCCCATCGCCACTCGCTCCAGTAGGCCGGCCGAAGCGAGCGGCGATGGGATGCGGGAGGGAGCCCGCCCGCCGCCCCGCGCGCGCCTGCCCCCCCGCCGCCCGCCTCCCTCCCACGGAACACAAGGCAACGTTCCGCGGCACACTCGTGTGCCGCGGAACACCGGTTGGGAAACACTGCCTTAGAGTGAAAGAGCAGAAACCAGCTCTGTTTACGTCAATGTTTGCAGCAGGGGAAGCGTGGAATGACTTTTCATTCATGAGCTTCCATTTCTCGACTCTGCTGTGACCAGGAGCAGCACAACATGCTTTGAAATAATTTGCACATTAAGCACATTAATAATAAATTATTAAGCACACAAAATCAGCATTCCTCAAGTGCAAGTTGTCTATGTGCAATTTTTTATCATAGGTAAATAAACAATTATGAAATAAACATCTCTTTCTGATTTCCTCCCCAGTCTGGGGACTGTCTCATACTGTAGAACAGAGTTTAAGAGTAATTAAGAACAAACTGGGTGGCTGCCTCTATTTTAAAATTGTGAATAAAGGCAGATAAATACATTAATGTTAATCTACAGATTGTTTTGAAATGGCAGTATCAGAAGGCATTGGTCTTCTTGCCTAACTATTTGTAGTGGCATTTGTAATACAGCTCTGTCCACTGTGCAATGGTTTTATGACTGTGTCATGAAAAGGCGTTGATTCCCCCATCCAGCTCAAAGCCTGTTATATGGGCAGCATTGTTAACAGATTGCTCTCAATAGATCTTGGGGAAGGTCAGGAAAGTAGGTGGTCTATATTGTGTCTACAGTCCAAGTTGTTGAGCCTCAAATCTTTGAATTATGCCTAGAAAGCCAGTGAAGAAACCTTGAGTTCTGATGTAATGTGTTCCCATGAACCTAGTCTTCTTTTAGGTAGGGTTGCCATATATGTGGATTTTCCCACAGCCGTCTGGGATTTCAAGGGTAAGATCACTTCCCAGGCGGATTTTTTTTAAAAAAAAGTCCAGGGTTTTGTTTTTGGCAAGCTGAGGTTACTGGCCGAGCAGCGGTGCTGTCACAGAAGGAAGGGGCAGCCATGGCGCTGTTACTTCTGGTGGCTGTGTGTATGTCTGTCCTCCTCCTCTCAGCGGCCTCCAGGCCCTGGAGCCACAGAGCCACCAATGCGCCTGGCCTGCGCCGCTTCTCTGGAGGCGATGAAGGCTGGCTGTGGCCTGGGGAAGGCCAGCCTGGCCTTCCAGGAGGAGCGCCTGGCCTGTGCCATGAAAAGTGAGCAAGAGGCCGAAGACAGCAAAGGTAAGAGAGGGATTGGAAGGAGGGGGTGAGGAAGGGGTCAGCGGCAGGGAGGGGCGAGTGACAGAGATGCGGGATGGTGGGGAGTGCCCCAAATATGGGGGGTTTCTGGTCTTCGGAATATGGCAACCCTACTTTAGGAGTGGCCCCCCCAGAGATGCCTGCATTCCTGAGCAGCATAATCATCCTCAAGAAAGAGATTGGGGAGCAGCAGCTTACCTGTTGTGTGATTTGTACTAAAAATTACTTCGTTGTATTTGCAGCAGGGCTTAATGGCCTTCAGGGGTTCCATTGGGAGAAACCTAATAATATTACAGTGGTACCTCGGATTAAGAGACACGGGTTACATACGTGTCAGGTTACAGGCTCCGCTAAGCCAGAAATATTACCTTGGGTAAAGAACTTTGCTTCAGGTTGAGAACAGAAATCGTGCTCCGGCAGCGAGGCAGCAGCAGGAGGCCCCATTAGCTAAAGTGGTGCTTCAGGTTAAGAACAGTTTCAGGTTAAGAATGGATCTCCGGAACGAATTAAGTACTTAACCCGAGGTACCACTGTACAGGTTTGGGCATAATGCAGAACACATACCTTGAGCTGGCAAGTTATAACTGCTACATCAAGGCTTCCTAAAGTTCTGGTAGTCTAGGACCAAATTGATATGAGGGAAACTCTTCTGTAGCCCCAGAAATGCTCTATGAATCAGAATCAAGTTTGGCTGGCGGGGATTGTTCTTGGAGTAGGGTGGAGGAAGTGCATTCCTCACTTTCTCCTGCTGATTTTTCTTTGCAACTAAACATAACCTCCTCCCATGTGCTTATTAACTCCTTAAATGCATTTTGAGGATCATGCACATTCGGTACTGAAGTGCAGGCTTTTGCTGAGTTAACACTGAAGACACTTTTGCTCATAAGCCTGATAAAGTTAAGAGTTTGCAGGAGGAAAAATTATCCCCCCACCCCACAGAGGATCCCACTACTGTGTTACTGTATCTGTTGCTAATGTAGGCATGCCTTCTTGTTGGAAGAAAAGAAGGCCAGAACATAAATTCATGCAGAGACTCATTGAATAGCCTTCTCTGAGCTTTGGGAGTTGTGGTACATCTCTGCAGAAATAACTTCTCCCTCCCCAACCCCCCCATCAAAGCTGGTTAGAAGAGGCAGCTGGCCTCACATCAGCCATTCTGTATATTGCTTCAAGCACACTGGCAATTCTTGTGGCACACAGTTTTGGCATTAGGGAGCTATTGAGTCAGACTGAGCAGTATGTCATGAGGGGCTCATCCTGCTGTATACAGAAGAAGTTGTGCCTTCCTCTTGAGGCTTTCTTCGCTGGACTGGTTCTGTCAGTTGCAGCCGGCATCTGCCTTACTCGTCCTCATCCTCAAAGGCAGCAGAACCAAGAAGCCGAGACGGAAACAAAATGTATCAAAGTCCTTCTGAGTACCACTATGTCTGGTCTCTCCCCACCAAAAAAAGACTTAAAAATCTGGTCTTGTGTTAAGTTTAAACAGAGACTTCCAAATAATGGCTTCGTTTTAAAAATGTACGGTAGTGTTCTGTGTTTCAACTCTGGTTCAGTTTGACTCCCTGTTTGAACCCCGACTGACCTTCATGGTGCTTATTGTTCTCCTGTTTCTTAGGTGGGGCACAACAGCTTCCTCTTGATCCCTAACTTCCCACTTGTGAGATACCACAGCATTCATTCACCTTGTGATGTCCCTTCCCACACTGAACAGCACTGGCATCTACCTGTGAGGGTAAGGTAAGTCCATCAAATCACAGCACAGTAATTTCAAGGGGTATCACTTCTTTCAATATCCTCATTGAATAGCCTGGAAGCTATAAAATGAGTATTGAAAACATCACAGTGGACTTGCAGTTACCCCCACAAGGAAACTCCAGTGCTGTTCAGGAATGGAAGGCTTGTTTATAGACAGTGCATGCTGGGATGCATCTCTCTTTCTTTCGTAAAGTCTGAACAGTAGGCAGCTTCTGCTAATCTAGCCACCAGCGGCCTTTCCTCCTGTTCTAGAGGGGGCACTTAGTGATCACTCTTAGGCTAGCTCACATTTTGAGTCCATTCTTTTTGAGTTGTACAGTATTACGGTCCCCCAAAATATTGTGTGCACATGTATCTGCGAACTCAAAAGGTGCTGGATGGGTCTGTCTATCTTGCTGTTGCATGCCTGTCATTCTTCTATGCTTTGAATTGAGTTTTATTTGCACCAATAAGCATTTCATTCAAAAGTTGAGAAGATAAAACAATGAATAACTAAATTCCCCAGAAAGGCGGTATTCTTTTGTTTTGCTAAAATTTGTTGCAGTGTTTTTCCTATACATATTGTCTATGTTTGTTGCGTTTATTTAGCTAGTGATGTGCAAAATCCAATGATGCCCCTTTTAAAAATTTCACTTTGAAGCTCGGTGTTTCGGTGTTTTTGCTTTTAGTTATCTACCACCTCCCTCCCTTCTCCCTCCATTCTCTGTTCAAATGGAGAGGATATAAGGAGAATACAGAGGCTGCAGGGCTTAAACGCAAGTGGTCTGAAGGTACAGTAATTGCAGATTTGTATTCTTGTCCTCTCCTTGCCTAGGAAGCTTTCTGTTGTAGTTCATGTCTTTCAGTGTAGTGTTTTAGATCACCACTTGCTTCCCCCTCTGCATGATGCTGCTACCCTCTTCCAAAAGGAGGAAGAAACTGTGGATCTTAGTGAACGGATCAGTGCTTTGTTTGTTACAGAGAAAATTAGAGGCTGACACTGCTGTCTCTAACAGTGTGTACTAACAATTCATTAGGAATTTTAAATCACTTTTAAAGCATTGTTTGCTTCAAAAAAAATAAAAACGGGTCCCTGCTGCAAAGCATTCACTTCAACTTTCAGAAGCTTGTTATATTATCCACAGATCCTGTCCAGTTGTCTGACCACCTATTGATTTCGGCCCCGACTTCAAATCGCTGTTCAACTCAAGCTCATTGAGTGGGCTTTGACAAATCTCTGAGTCTCAGCCTAATTTCAAGCACTCATCTATATACACAGTGTTAGAGAAATTTGTTTAATATGTTTACATCCTGCCTTGCTGCCTGACAGCAGGTGCCTCCTAGATGGCTGGCAACAAGAAAAAAAATGAAAGCACTTTAAACATAAGACTTTTCTTTTCAAAAGGTGGTTGTGACTGAGAGGGACTCTAGGGGGGAGGGGTCTGAGTGCTGGCTTGAGCATTTTTCTTTGACAGTAAGCGATAGAAGTCAATTCATTGTTCTTCTTTGCTCACTTGCATTTTTGCCTGTATTTCCATGAGTCAAAACAATGCTCCCATTCTCCCTGCAATAGAAACTTGATGGAAGGAATAGAATAGCCATGAGTGATTATTCTCCAACTCTAAGGGAAAAAACGCCTCCTAGCAGCTGTATTTTTCTGCCTTGTTGGTACCCATAACAGATCCAATAAAATGACTTTTGGGGAATCATAATTACTGCTTGTACTTGTTTTAATAATGTGCAATCTTGCATTTGGCAGCTACAGCTTATCTTATCCTTTGAACCTTTTCACTGTTCGCACGTTCACTTTTCTAAGAGGGTTCTTCTGCCTCACTGATGGATTATGCAGAAGCATAATGACCCTCATTATAGTTCTTTTGACCTCAGGAAAAGACACAGTTTTGTGCTTTTCTGATCACAGTGCAATCACAAGTCTTCATAGTGTTCTCAGCTTTGCAACAGACAAGTAAAGGCCAAATCTTTCTTATGGTACATAAACATTTGGAAATGGCAAGTAACTTAGGGCAGGTGGGATTGAAATGGAGAAGCAATGGGTAGGGAATGGGTTAAGCACACCCTGCCATTTCAGGTCACCTCCTCCCAAATATTTGTTGTTGTTCAGAAGAAAAAAGTCATCTAAGGTTGTTAGACACATTTGTGCATAATATCTAGGTCATCATTGTAGTTCATCTTTTTATCAAGCATTATCTGGTTGTTTAACATTTACTAGCATGTGTCCAAGACTTGCCAGGGCATGCTTCCCCTTTTGCTCTGCTTTTCCTTTAGTTTGGTTCCATGTAAGTCTTTTGTATCTGCAGTGCATATGAGTCATCCTGTTTCTTTCTGTTCCACCAAGGGAAAATGCACTGGGCATAAATATTTCAAACTCCTAGGTAATGCCAGCAGATTTTTAGAAATGCAGACACCTCTCTGCGATTTCTCCAATTCTGCACAAAGGAGCCCCCAAACAGTTAGCTTCCTTTCCTTTCCCTACTCTCCAAGTATCTGAATAGCCACTTGCCTATTCTGAATTAGTGAATCTGTGCAATGGAAGGGGTTAAGTAGCCTCATGTAAACTGCATAAAGCTAGTATTCAGTTACACCCAGGTTGTGTGTTCTCTGCAAGCTCTCCCCATTCCCCCGGCTATGAACAAATTGTACAGCAAGCAAATGTGCAGTTTGGATTCAGAATAAATTCTGAAAATTAAAATGAGTATACATTTTAATGTGCAATACTTAATGGTGGAAGGAAGCCTGGGCAATCAAGCAAAAGGGAAAGGTACTAGGGATCTATTACCATAGCATGTTTTGCCCACGAGTCTGGTTTCTGAACGCTTAACAAAGACAGATCAGTGTTATCAGACTTGTGTGTTGCTGGAACTTCATTGACTACAATTCTGGATCCTTAAATTTGTTTAAAATGTTCTCCGCATTCCAGATTGATGTGCTTGGGGACAGCACACAGATGCATGGAATACACACAGTCCTGTGCTTGCTTTTGTGTGTCCATTTCCTTCTTTTTGCTCTGCCTGGCTTTGCAAGAGGTCCTGACTCTCCTTACGTGAGCTAAAGGCAGTTCTTTCTTTGCTCCAGCTGTTCATAGTTTGAAGCTTAGTCGCACCCATGTGGACTGGCACAGTGTGGATGAAGTGTATCTTTACAGTGATGCAACAACGTCAAAAATTGCAAGAACTGTCACACAGAAGCTGGGTTTTTCCAAAGGTAAGGTTATTTGTTTATAGTATGCACTGACTAAATTGTTTCACCTCATACTCTGTGAAGAGACCTTCAGTTCTTGCTGATTTTGAAGACTGAAATCTTCAGTCTTGTGTAGGTCTGTGCTATAAATCAATGTATTGTCTGATACTGGGTTTTAGATCAAATCCTGATAACTGTTTTTGTTTTTGTTTTTTTACAAAATGATGCTGCAATTTATTGTGTGTCACATGTGTGGTATTAAAAAATCACAATATTGGAAAAACAGGAAGCCGGTGCATCTTCCTGTGTGTGCAGCCCTTGCTAACTCCACCTCATTCAGTTCTTCCCTGCCTCCTGAAGCAAAAAGAAGTAGCTACAAATTACTACAGCAGGCTGACTCAAATATTGCCCGGCTGATATTGCCAAGCAGAGCTTTGAGACTGTTAGCTTTCCGTCGCCCTGGCTATCTAGCCAGCAAGCCGGGACTTCTTCCCTCAAGGCTCTTGCAAGCCTGCAGGTTCAGACATTTGGATCCCTTTCCCCCCCATAAAAACATAAACTGGGGTTAGTAAAAAAACAGACACCTTCCTTTGCCATTTGGCCCTCTTCTGTCATTCCCCACTCCATCTCCGTGCGTGTACTGCTTATGGGTGTGCGAGTGTGTACATGTGTCTGTCTCCCCCCCACCCTTCTTCTGTTGGTGGGGTGTGTATTGCATTTGTTTTGCGAAGGAGCAGCTATCAGGCAAAAAGCATTGGGTTTTTTTATTAACCCAGCCGACACTTCACACTTCGTTTTCTGTAAGCGGCAGCCGACCCCTTGTTAAAACTATACTGCTGGGGGAGATGATTGTGTCTCCCTGACTCCCTCTGTTAGTGTGCCCAGTTGATGCTTCATTTGGAGCTATGGCATCATGGCAAGAGAGGCTTCTTTAGCCTCATGTTTCTTCAGCTCAGTCTGCCTTGCGCAGCTTTGCTTGCACGGGCTCTCTCTCCCTTTTCCCTTCCCCTTTCCCTTCCAAGTTGCTTCCTTCCTTGCTGGTGATTCTGCTTCTCTCTCTCTCTCTCTCTGTGTGTGTGTGTGGTTGTGACTTGCAAGTTGTTTCAGAATAAAAGGTGGGGAACACCCAGTGTTTGTTGTGTGTGCCTTTCTTTCTGAGCAGAAGCAGCACGCGGGACACTGCCAGCCCCATGTTAACTCTGCAAGTCTTCTGATCTCCCCTCCCCAGTCATAAGCAGGAGGGAAATACACTCTTGAGATGCTTGTTGGCTTGCAAGTTGCTTCAGAGTAAAAAACCAAAAAGCCACCCTGCTGTGCCCTTTGAGCCTCTTCTGTGTTTCTCCCCACCTCCTTATGCTGCCCATTTTCTCCTAGATGGCTATGCCAAGAGTGGACATTGACAAATGCCCTCGGATGTGGTGGAAGGTACAGGAGGCATCCTTCCCAATGTTGAAGGGGAAGTTTTTGGTTATCCCAGGAACAAGTGTGGCATTTGAAAGTGGGTTCAGCACAGCCAACAATATTCTTCAAATACAGAGGGCATCACTATTGCCAGAGAACACCAAAATGCATTTTTTTTTTCTTGCAAAAAATATAAATTTCATTTAATAATTTTTGTTCTGTAAAATTTTATCCATTCTTTCTGGTTTGGCCTGGTTTATAAAAGATATAAATTGCATTTTCCTGGCAATAAAGATATAAATTTTGTTTATATTTTGTTCTGTTAACATTAATCCATTCCATTCTTTTCTATTTTGGCCTGGTTTAGAAAAGAAAATTAACAATCAAATAACTGGTGTTGTGCGATGTATACATTCAACTAAGACTCAATAGTGAATTATATTTGAATATCTAAAAGTGTGACGCTGAATTTGCTGTTTTCTTGTCTAGTAATGTAATTAAATTTTAGGGAACCTTTGATATTTGAAAAAAACGGGGAAAGTTTTGTCTTTGGGCAAGCCTATTGAGACATGTAATTATTTTATGAAAACCACTTAAAGGGTGTTTTTTTAAAAAATATTAAGCAGTATATAAATCTTGTTAAATAAATAATCCAAAGAGTGTTCACTAACGGTTCCTTGTCATCCTGGGAGGAAAAGTTACACGTGGGGTGCTACAGGATTCTGTCCTGGGCCTGTTGTTCAACATCTTTATAAATGAGATGGATTAAGGCAGGGGTCAGCAACCTAAGGCCCATGGGCCGGAAGCGGCCTGCGGAGGTCGTTTGACTGGCCCACAAGCCGCCCCCGAACTGAGCTGTCTGCTCGTGTGCTATGCTAAACCTGCTCAGCACGGGGACCTGGTTCTGCAGTGCCAGAAAACGCGGGTGTGCGCGATCCAGCCCATGGAGGAATCTCCTCAGGACTGATCCGGCCCAGGCAAGATAAACCTTGCCGACCCCTGGATTAAGGTATTGAGGGGATGCTTCTCAAATCTGCGGTGACATTAAACTGGGAGAAGTTGCTACTGCTGCAGAAAACAGAATTGGAATTCAAGATGACCTTAACAGATTGGAGAACTGGGCCCAGAAATTAAATTATATTTTATTAATGTGCTCTAAACAGTGGGTGGCAAAAAAAGCACACACTGACTCACTTTGAGGTGCATCATGAACTCCCAATAAGCAGTTTACGAAGCCGCTGTCTAGAAGATGCATGACTGCCATTTACAGCTGAGACTTGGTGGCTGCAGACAGATGATGAAATTGGAAAATGAGTCTGAAGAAGAGTTGGCTCACTAGTAATAGTATATTACTATACTATATACTTGCACTATATACAAATAGCTGTTTTTCAAGTCCATGCAAAGGACTCATATTTCAAATAATTCTGGACAATTTACCAGGCTGCTTTCCTACATGTGTAATACATGTCATTTGCTTTGTGTCAGTCTGTAAGTGGGCCGGGGAAGAGAAAACACCAGTAAATGCAAGGTCTTTGCTTGATCACTTGGAGAGTACTTTTACTTGACACAGGCAACCAGGTGAAAGGAACTTTATGAGCCTGAATTAAATGTTGTTACTTTCTCTTTTGCAGCTTCAAGCAGTGGGACCAGGCTGCATAGAGGTTATGTTGAAGAGGCTACGTTAGAAGACAAGCCATCACCAACAACACATATTGTATTTGTTGTACATGGCATTGGTCAGAAAATGGACCAAGGAAGGATTATTAAAAACACAGCCATGTGAGTGTTTCATTTCACTCTGTTGAAAGCGGACAACATTGGATTTGCGGGCGTTGTGGTTTTCCCCTTTTCACAAAGGGTGCTGTTTTTAATTGTGCATGTTCCTGGTGTCATCTTACTTCCTAATCATTAGGCTGTGAGTCTTTTTGGCAAACATTTCCAAATGTTACTTTGCTGTACTGCATTTAGCAGAGAAAGAATTCTGATCAAAGGAGAGACCAAGGAGCCCCGAAAACGATATATTTTTGACACAGAATCATAGAATCTTAGAGTTGGAAGGGACCCAAGGGTCATCTAGTCCAACCCCCTGCAATGCAGGAATCTCAGCTACAGCATGTGTTTTCTATATTGCGTGCACACATAGAGAGACCAGTATTTCACCCCCAGAAAACCCTCACAAACCACACCTGCCAATGTCTCCTCAAATAGAACAACAAACCCCTGTGTTGCAAACTTAACACAATAAATAAACAATACAAGCAACACACAGACCAGTATACTAGATAGCACTGTAATTCTTATTGCATGATATACATGATTTAGTAACAAAAACAAAATGTGTGCACTTGTAAATTCTCTAATATAGTTGAAATCAATTGAACACACGTCTGTCAATCTTTGAAAGTCCGCAGAAGTATAATGAGTCTATGGTTGAAACAAAATAATAGATGCTATCCTGTGGGCTAAGCGGTAAAACTTTTTTTAGGCGTTCGTGGTGCCAAAGTAGTAGGTGAATAACAACGAACAGTGATCCCGGATAATCTGACTGATGCGCTGGAATCTTCTTCAACACAACTACAAAGGAATTCAAATATGAAACAATGACCTGTATACATGAAAACATATAAACTTAACACATTACAATCCATATGCTACAACTGTAGCATATGGATTGTAATGTGTGAAGTTGTTTACCATATTCGGTAAAAAAAAGTTTTACCACTTAGCCCACAGGATAGCCTCTATTACGGTACTTTGTTTCAACAATAGACTTATTATACTTCTGCAGACTTTCAAAGATTGACAGACGTGTGTTCAATTGATTTCAACTATATTAGAGAATTTACAAGTGCACACATTTTGTTTTTGTTACTAAATCATGTATATTATGCAATAAGAATTACAGTGCTATCTAGTATACTGGTCTGCGTGTTGCTTGTATTGTTTGTTTAATGTCTCCTCAAAGGTTTTGTTTTGATTGAGAATCCAGTAGCATTTCAACTCCAGGTATTTTTGGATGAAGCAGGTTACCTAAGCCTATTTCAGGCCACTTTGGGAGAGTGTCCAAAAGCACGTGGATAGAGGTGGTCTTCTTTACATTGTGTACTTAGGCTTTCAGAAAGCTTTGATTAAAAGTCCCTCACCAAAGACTCCTGAGTAAGCTTAGCAGCTTAGCATAAAAGAGGACTCTCTTTTATGGGCCAGCAGCTGCTTAACAAGGAACAAGGAACTGAGTACAGGCAACTCCCCATTTACTCAGGGGTTACGTTCTGAAGCAGTACACGTTTAAGTGAAATGGCATATATTGGGAACACCATTGGCAAAGCCTGCACAATCGCTCTCTCCAAACCTCCATGCTCAAACTCCCAACTCTCCAAAGACCAGAGTTTGGTGCAAGGGCTCCTGGGATTGCACTTGCAAAGGCTGACGGGATTCCTAGAAGGCTGTTTTTGCACTATTTTTGCCTTTGGCATTCTCTGTTAGGGCCATTTTTGCCCCTTTTCGTGCCACTTCCGGGGTTGCACCAATGCATGCGTAGTTGAACGTGCATAAATGGGAGGTTGCCTATACCAATAAATGGACAGTTCTCCCAGTGATGGGGGTCACCTAAGGACCTGTATTAAAATCTGTGCTCTTTCACTCACTTGAAGGAACTAGAGTTAGGGATGAGCAGTGAAGCATTCAAGTTTGCTGGTGATAACAAATTGCTCAGAGTGGGGATTATTCCCCCCCCCCCCTCAATGTTATATGTGCTTTCCATCTAATTTTTAGGATGCGGGACACTGCCAGGAAAATAGAAGACAAATATTTTAGCAACCTTGCAACACATGTTGAGTTCCTGCCAGTTGAATGGAGATCTAAGCTTGCACTTGACGGAGGTACTTTTTATTTTGGACTGCCAGAAGTACTATTGGTGACATTTGGAAAGTAACACTTCTTAGTTTTTTTCTAGCAATGGTTTGTAAACGCTCTATGCTCAGGGTACCCTTTCGATGTGTTCTGCTAAGGATAATTCTGCCCTGGCATTTTCTAGTTGTTCATGGAAGGTATTGCCTAGAGCTATTAGCTGTTATCAGTCATCCCAAAGACCTTGCCACTCCCTGTAGGTAATTATTGGAAAGGGAAATTGGGTCTCCAAGGGAAATTGGTCCATCCTTCCTGAACTTCCCACAGAGGAACTCTCCTTGGGCTTCCCTGGAAGCGCAATTTCAAAACCCACCATTCTGTAAATAGACCATGTGCTTAATTTCCTTGATTTTGTAATCTCAACACTTCTAAGTAGAGATTTGAATGCTCCTAGGAATTTGTGCTCATATGTCGCTGCATTGTTGACTTTAAACCCACTCCAAGCTTTATTATTCCTCAATCAAACACTTGGGTCTCTTTTCTTTATTTTAGACACTGTTGACTCTATTACTCCTGATAAAGTCCGCGGCTTGAGGGACATGCTTAACAGCAGTGCAATGGACATAATGTACTACACAAGTCCCCTCTACCGAGATGAGGTATGTGTGTGATTTTTAAGTGTTTGGTTTCAGGTATGGACAAATAATGGGTATGGCGAAGTTGGGGTTCTTCATTTAAGTGTACCTCTGTTTCCCAACCTCTTGAAGATAGACTTTGTCATTGTGGGCATTCTTTGCATAGAAACCAAATAGAGTAGTTTGTATTTTCAGGCTACTACTGAGCTGCATCCTAGCTGAGCGGGGATCTGAACACTGGTGCAATATCCCATAGGCTACAGGGCCTTTACAAAAAAGCAGTAATTGTTGCAGCCTGAGGATGAAACATGCACTGGTCATGCATAGTTTGTCGTGTGTTTGTCGTACTTCTTTAGCTCTCCCTCCCTTCTTCAGGAAGCCAAGTGGCTTCTGGGGGGCTCTTACCCAGTTCCCCTCCAGGCCCAGACCAGACTGAAACCTGTATACCTTTTGCAGTGCAACAGCATCATGTCTCCAGGCTATTCTAAGGAAACCCCAGTTGCATTTTTTCAAAGCTCAGAGCACTTTCAGAACAGGCACCACAGCTGTCCTGCTGACGCTTAGGTATTTTAAAATGCTGCTTAATCTAGCAAGCGAGGGAGGAAGTAGACCAAGACACAATTTGCAGCTTGGGAGGTCATAGTTTATTCAGCTAAGAAGCAATTGTTTTCTGCAAGGAGATATATTGCAGAAAGGGGGCTCTTGTTGTGAGAGGCTGCTGCTGCCGCCATCAGCTTGCCCTCTGCAGCTGCTGTAAATATCCTTGGTGAGGAGATAAGCTGCTCCCTGCCCGTTTCTGCACTCTGCTTCCTCCAGGACCATGCCAGACTTGAGGTACAAACTGAGTGGTAGAGAGGTGCTTGTTCCAGCTGGAGAGTTTACAAGCAGGATTTAAAACCGCCCAGTGTCTTCATAGCAGGAGGAAAGGAATTTGGTTGGAAGAGCCACATAGCAAAGTTCTCAGTGAGCTGAAACAAAGGCTAATTCAGCCAGATGCTGCTGCCAAACCATCAGACTTCCTGAAATTCTGCTTAACAGACTTTGTACTTCACACATGTGCCCAGCATGGAGACCCTGCCACCTCAAGAACTTTTACGCTTTCTTCCTTGTATGGAACTCTGTGTGTGCTGTGCACAAAGGTATCCAAATGCATATTATGTAAGAATTGCCATAAAGTCGGGGTGAGACACGAGTGGCGCTGTGGTCTAAACCACTGAGCCTCTTGGGCATGCCGATCAGAAGGTCGACGGTTCGAATCCCCGCCACAGGGTGAGCTCCCGTTGCTCGGTCCCTGCTCCTGCCAACCTGGCAGTTTGAAAGCACGCCAAAAATTGCAAGTAGATAAATAGGTACCGCTACGGCTGGAAGGTTTCCATGCACTGCTCTGGTGTCGGTGTTCCGTTGCGCCAGAAGCAGCGTAGTCATGCTGGCCACATGACCCGGAAAAACTCTGTGGACAAAGGCCAGCTCCCTTGGCCTGTAAAGCGAGATGAGCACCACAATCCCAGAGTTGTCTGCGCCTGGACTTAACTGTCAGGCGCCCTATACTGGCCACGGGATGAATGGGCCCTTGCAGCCATTTTTTTACAGGCCATGCATACCTGTCACTCAGGTAAAGGTGTGGGACAAGCAAAGCTGCACCCACTTAAAAAACATTGGGTGAGCCTGGTTGTTCATTGGTGGTGGGGTTTGCATTTGGCACTGTTTAAATTTGGTGCTGAATGTAAGTGCCACTGCTTTTGGCAAGGATCAGAACTACCTGATGCTGGGTGATTGACAGCTAGCTGGATGAAGGTCAAAACCTGGCTCATCAGAGAAAAATGGTTGACCACTCTGCCACAAAGAATCAGACTAGAGCTCCATGTAGCCCAGTATTCAATATTAATGGATTTTCAAAAAATTCTCATCAGATAATGACTTCCTGCCTTTTCTCAAAAAATATTCAGAATTTAAAAGCTTCAGCAGTGGTGCTTCATAGTAGACGATTCAGAAATGTCGTCTGTGGAGGACTAAACATGGCATGAAGTTCATGACATGAGTAATCCTTGAGTGGGATTGAGACTGGGTGGAGGGACCTAGCCCTTTGGCCCCACCTCAATCACAATTGGAATTAGGGGACTTCATGTCTGTTTGCAGTAGGAAGCAGCCAATAGCAAGTACCGGGCTAGCTATTTTATTTTTTTTGTAATAAAATTTTGCATTCCCAGGGTTAACTTTTGTGACACATCACATTTACTTTACAAATTGTACTATTCAAGGGCCAGCCTACATGGATCACCAAATCTTAGCCAAGGCTTAAAAACATTTTTCTTTTCTTTTTTTACTGTACTGAATACATACAGTACATCTAGATTTTCATATATAATCTTGTGAACTCTGGCTCACATTTATCATTAGAAGGTTTGTTAGCTACAAGGTATGGGGCAAGCTTGTGATATTTTAGTAAAGATGATTGATGAAACATTGGCAAATGATCTCTCCAACTAGGTCAGGTGCCTTCTCCTTTAGGCTTTAGAAACAATCCCTGACAGCTCATCAGCTTGAATTACAGCTTTATAATCTGGTCTCAGGGGCTTCTCTCCGGCTTGAGAAATTGAAATACACAAATGTTGGTGCAGCATGTTAGGAGCTTTTATTTTACCGGAGAAGCAGACTTGCTCATGTAAGGCAGTTCCGCTCCATTAGTTCAAAAATATGCATGTGTTTCACCAGTGTACTTTGGTTTTTCACATTGCATATTTCTTTTGCCAACCAAAGTTGAATCCGTACAGAAGGAAAGGATTTGGAATGAGAAAAAGAGATGTGAACTCGGGCACTAGATCTTAGTTACAAAGTCTTTTATATCAACCAACTGGAATGAAAGTAGAAGGCAAGGAGAAGCTAGGTGTTATTGGTCTCTCCGCTGAGCCCATGAAGTGGCCCTGTTTATATTCTCTTCCTCTGCTGCAGCCTGATGGCCTCAGCATGTGGGACCTCTCTTAGCAGATGTGATGAAGCACATGGCATTTAACCAGGCCCTGGATTGATTGTCATCCAGTGCCCTTTTAAAATGTGTTGGGGTTATCAGGTTGTTTTTGTTTTTATTTTGATTATGTCCTTAGTGTTTTTATATTGTAATTTTATCCTGTGAACTTCCCTGAGACCTGTGGGTATAGGGTGGTATAATTTTTTAATAATAATAATAATTTGGGGAGTGTTCTTAAACATATTTTATTGAATTTGTGTGTTATTCAAGAACAGAAATAATAAATAAGAGCATCCTAGCTGTGTGCTTAATGCTGTTAAGGAGTTTGCACTTAAAACAGACCTTGCAAGCGTTTGGTCAGTTTTCTTGGTTTGATTTTTAAGTGTTGAACTGTTATCCACCCTTCACCCAAACAGCAATATCTGAAAACCAGGCTATTTCTGGTCTTGAGGTCTCAGCTGGCTGCTGCCAGTGAGTCATTCCATGCAAACTGATAAAGCCATTGCCTAAAGAAATGCAAGCAAGAGTAAGCAGAAATCCAGATGCTAAATACATAGCAACATGCGGAATATAAGAAATGTGCCTTCTCTCCCCATTCCCTAACTCTTTATAACAGCTGGTAAAAGGCCTTCAACAGGAGCTGAATCGTTTGTACACGCTTTTCTGTACGCGGAATCCAGAGTTCATAGAAAAGGGCGGCAAAGTATCAATTGTGTCACATTCCTTAGGATGCGTAATCACATATGACATCATGACAGGATGGAATCCGGTTATACTCTATGAACAGTTGCTTGAAAAGGAGTATGATGACCTCGAGGACACCTGGATGAGCTACGAGGAGCAGCATCTGCTAGAAGAGTTTTACTTGACCAAGCGGCGGTAAAAGAGTTTCCTTTCTAGTATTGAGCAGGTCTTGGTGTCTTGAAACTGACTGAGTGAGCCCAGGGTCACTTTTAACAAGTGAATTGCTTTGCGCCACCACCCAGCTCCTCCCTCAGCTGTGCCACCACAGTGCAACTAGAAGTTGACTGGCTCTGGAAGACATTCCCACCCTTATTTTTCAGCCCTTGGGCCTCATTGAGAAATACTGTATTTTTTGCTCTATAGGACGCACTTTTCCCCCTCCAAAAATGAAGGGGAAACGTGTGTGTGCATCCTATGGAGCGAATGCAGGGGGGAGGCAGGCAGGAAAAGCCCCCAAAAGCCGCACAGAAGCTCCGCGCAGCTCTTGCAGGCTTTTCCTCAGGAGGGAGAAGGAACTGACGCGGCCAGTCAGTCCCTTCTCCCTCCTCGTAGAAAAGCCCACAGGAGCCGTGCGCTCCTTAAAGGGTGCGCGGCTCCTGTGGGCTTTGGCGGGAGGTGGGGGTATTGCCATAGCCGCACGCAGCCTCTCCCTGCCGGAGAGGTTGTGCAGGGCTAAAGAAGCCATAGCCCCGTTCAGCCTCTCCCAGCTGGAGAGGTTGCACGCGGCTATAGCAGAAGCCAAGACAGTGAGCAGGATGCGTCCTGCGCGCTGTCTTGGCTTCTTTGCTCTTTGGGGCTGGGGGGGGGCACTGGGCAGAGAAGGGGAGATTTTTTTCTTCTTCTTCTCCCCCTCTAAAACAAGGTGCATCCAATGGTCGGGTGCGTCCTATAGAGCGAAAAATACGGTGACTGCACACACAAAGGGCACTGTGACCAGCCGGTCATGCATGTGGTACTTGAAAGGGGTCTTGAGCCAAAGAAAGGGCCAAACATGGTGCTGGAGATTTTTAAGCAGCAAGGCTGCCATTGGGATAGTCAGGTGGTGGGGCTTAAACCAGGGGTCAGCAACCTTTTTCAGCTGTGGGCTGGTCCACTGTCCCTCAGACCATGTGGTGGGTCGGACTATATTTTTTTTGGGGGGGGGGGGAATGAACAAATTCCTATGCCCCACAAATAACCCAGAGATGCATTTGAAATAAAAGCACACATTCTACTCATGTAAAAACACCAGGCAGGCCCCACAAATAACCCAGAGATGCATTTTCAATAAAAGGACACATTCTACTCACGTAAAAACACGCTGCTTCCCGGACCGTCCACAGGCCGGATTGAGAAGGCAATTGGGCTGGATCTGGCCCCCAGGCCTTAGGTTGCCTACCCCTGGCTTAAACTCTTTCTTTCCCCTATGCTGAGAGAGTACAATTATGTCTTAGGGCAGGATTCACCTTAGGAGCTCTGTCCACAGGAGTCCTGAGAAATGAGGCTTGCTTCCCCCGCCCCGCATCTCCCCACACACACTCTGAAATGGTCCTGGGGAGTTTGGGAAGGGACTGTCAAGCTGATGTACTTGCATGGATGGAAAATTTGTGGTAGCATGATATTAAAACTCATGTTTTTAGTCTTCCAAAATTTATCTCCAGAATATTTGTTTTGGTGAATTACACTAATTTACATGGTACTTAATGGAGCTCTGTTATTATTATTATTTGACTTTATATACTGCCCTATTCCCGCAGGTCTAGGCCAATTAACTGTTTCTAATCAAAAGAACTCAAAATGTCTGTATTTTTTCCTAGATTGAAGGAGATAGAAGAGAGGTTGCATGGACTGAAAAAATCCACCATATCTAAGACACCTGCCTTAAAATTCAAGGTACAAATAAGTAAGAAATGTGTTCTGCTAATGGCTCACATTTAGCAAGAAATGTTTTTCAGGTTCCACCTTTATTTATTGCTATTTATTTAATAGATTTCTAAGCTGTCACTCAAAATATAAATATGTAGTGATAAATATTTTTTTAGAAACTTCAGAACTGCAGTTAAAATAGTACAGCAGTCAAAACATTTCAAAGCAGAGAGTAAAAAAACCCTATCTCAGGCACTGAAAGCACGTGAAGCAAAAAAGGTTAACCAACACTAAAGGCAAGCTGGAATAAAGTGAGCAGGTCATATCTCTTGAGGGAGGGAGTTCCATAGACTCCATGACCTCACCAACAAAAAAGCCCTTTCTCTTGTGTGCTCCACTATCCTAATCATGCCAGGGCTACCATAGCTGATCTAAATGCTCAGGCAGCTTCATAAGAAGTATAGGTAGTCCTTGCAGTAACTGGTCCCATTTTTTCTTAGAGCTTCAAAGGTCAATACCAGCACTGTGAATTGGACCTTTAAGTGAATAGGCAGCCAGTATAGCCGGTGTAGAATTGATGCAATGTGATCTGTGCTTCATTCCCACCAACATCTGGTCTGCTCCATTTTGCACGAGTTGAAGCTTCCAAACTTAAGACTGATAAGACCCACTGCTAGGCACTGTCACTTCCACAGATATTCCCAAGTCCAACAGGACCCTCAAACTACAAACTTGGCCTTTTAGAGAGAGTGCAACACTACCCAGAACCACTTGGAACATCTCCACCCAAAGCAGTCTGCTTCTTTACCACAGTACTTCCATCTTCTCTGGATTATGTTTCAGTTTGCCGGCTCTCATCGCTCCTCGAGGCTTGTGTTCAGGCATTCCACAACCTCCGTGGGATTAAGAGGTGGAAACAAAGATGCAGAACTGTGTGTTAACAGCATATTAATGACACTTTCCCCCTAGTGGCTTAATGTAGATGTTAGAAAGCATGAGGGAGAGTACAGGACTTTGCAGTAGTCAGGAAGGTAGAGTAAAAGCCCTCCAGCGCCACCAGCTGATTGCATCTCACCAGAAAGGACTGGATTCTACACCCCACTGTGACTTCCAAGCCCATTCTGGGAAGGCAGTCCAGAAGGCGGATACCAACACTCCAGCAAGAATTGGTTCACATTCAGTTTCTTAATGTTGCTCTCCCTTGAAATGCAGCCCAGTCTATAATGCTCATACGTTTTTATTTATCTAAAATAACTACAAATCCAGTGAAATCAGCATCAAAACCAACAGCAACAGCACAAAGATAACGGGAAGTCTGTATCTGCGAAACATTGATCAGTTAATGCGTATACAAGCTCAGCTTCATTAGATTGTCTTGAACACAAGCCACATCTCTGATGATATTGAGCGGAGTTTGTATTTTAGTGAATCTAGTTCGATTTTTCTGTAAGGTCAAGTAATAATGTGTAATGCATAAGTTTGCTTGGGACCAAGGTTGTCCAATATGAAGGGTTTGACTATTGAGGAGTTTGGGAGCCTCTGCTGTTAAGATGTCCGTAGGGTCTGTGACTCAGTGGCACATAAGAGCTTTCAGATTCAACCCCCAACATCCCCAGCAAGGTGGGTCTCTGATACGAGGGTTGGGAAAGGCTCATGGGTTGAGTTAATAATAGTTAAGCACGGCCTGATTTCGTATAAGGTATGTAGTAAGTTGATAGGCAGCATGTACACATGTTGGATATTTTTATGGAACTATCTTTTCTGCTTGCTTGATGCTCTTGTGTGATTTTTTTAAAAAGAAACTTAATCATGCAGAGCATTATTTTAAAAGATAGTTAAGTAGTAGTTAAAAGCTTCTTCCTATTTCTCATCTGTTTGTCACCAACTGCATTTCTGCTATGGAAATGCACCAAAACCTTCTGCCTGCAGCCTCTTCCTCAGTGTAGCAGTTAGGTTTGGGGGAAGCATCCTGTTATAGAAAAGACTTCCCCATCTGTGCTCTAAAGGGTCATCTTTGTCTCCCAGCCTCCCGTGGGATACCTCTTTCATTGGAATTTGCTTAGACAGCAGTTTTGAGGTATATTTGCAAGTAGCCCATGTGGCCATCCTATAGCTATCAAAAGATGTAAAAAGACTAGTAATTATTACACACTGTGATTTCCCCCAATTTGTACTATAACGTACTATGAAGCGATGAGATAGCTCTACACCCCCACCCTTGCAAAACAGAAAAACAACCCAACCCAACCCAGTATATGCTAGAAAGCTGCCTTTTTCTCTGCCTGTTAATATCAAATAAATGTCTCCTTAGGTTGAGAATTTCTTCTGTATGGGATCTCCATTAGCAGTGTTTTTGGCCTTGCGTGGCATCCGACCAGGAAACAGTGGAAGTCAAGATCACATTCTGCCCAGAACTATTTGTAACCGGTTGCTAAACATTTTTCATCCAACAGATCCAGTGGTGAGTGTTAGTGCAGTAACAAGCTTTCACCTCAAGAGCAGAGGCGGCCCTACCATGAGGCAAGGTGAGGCGGCCCCCTCAGGTTGTGGATTTTGGAGTGGAAAAGTCAGGTGGGAGCCACAGAGCACAATCCCGGAAGGGATGGGTTTGAAAAAGAAGGGATTTTTGTTGCTGTAGAGCTACCCTTCATTTTGATGGGGATTGCACAGGAGAACTTGACAGTGGGTTGTGTGTGCCCCAGATTTTTGTCAATGGAAGTGACGAGCACACATCATTTGGGTTTTCCGCCTCAAGCAGCAAAATGTCTTGGGCCGGCCCTGCTCAAGAGTATTTCTAAATAGCATCTACTGAAGACCTGTCAGAGGCATTGGCTCACCAAAAATGTCCCCATTGACGCAAGTAGGTTTGGCATGTAGCACGGCCTGGCAGAACAAGCCATCTTCCATTAGGGTGAAGACAAGATGCAATACAAAGAGAGTTCAAAGCCCAATCCTTAGCCACTTCCTGCAATTGACAGCACATCGGATGCTGGATCAGCAATCTATGCCTTCTTTATTTTTAAAAGGGCTGTGTGAGCATCATGCCTTTTTTTTTTTTTTTGTCTGTTTCTTTATTTTTATTTTTATTAAACTGCAGAACTTTTCTTGTGATTTGGAGTACGTGCATTGCTTGGCAATATCCCAGCAATTGGTATATTATTTATCATTTGGTTTATATCCTGCCTTTCTTCCGAAAGGAGCCAAGGTCAACAATGGGGAGCTTCTGCTGGAAACGTACAGAACCGGCTACACAAACACACACACGCACAATGCACACTGCAAAAGGGCATGTACAGTTTTAACAGAATTCAGCAAGGGCACTTCTAGAGCAGCCTGAGACGCTATGTTTAGTGTACTTCTAGCGTCTTACTTTTTTATTGTTTTCACAGTTATGTTGAAATCAGAGGGAAGTTGTGGTGAAATGTTCACTATCTGCGAAATTTTCTTTTAAACACAGTTCAGAGACATTGGGAGTAGTTCACATAATGAACCCTGTCAGCAAGGACTTCTGTTTCTGCAGCAGGGCTTCCCTCCCCCTGCTTTGTGCCCCCCCCCATCTGCTCTATGGGGATTGGGAGAACCCTAGAACCTGTGGGGGAAAGGAGAGGGAAGATCATTCCATCAGGCAAGTTGAAAACCTGATAGAACCCCTTAGCAGTGTGAACCAGCTGCACATACCATTAACAAACCCTGAAGCAGCAGCTATTTGGGGTTTCACAGATGCGGGGTAGCTGTTCTTGAAATTTGAAAAAAAAAATGCATCTGTCCAGAAACCTTCCCTTCAGTCAATTTCTTCATCTTTAATGCTCCAGTGACTTTAGCAAGACTTCTGGGAGCAAGGAGCATGTGATCTCCAATGTTCCTTGGCCTGGAATGATAGTATGCTGTTTGTTACTTAGTCACTCGTTAGATGGAGGAGTTTAGAATGCCCAGTTTTAATACAAAGAAAAATAATAGTAACAAGTCTCTTCCATAAAGCATTCATTGTTTAGAATAGGTCCACGTCATAAGGGCCCTGAGACAGCAGTGGTTGTCGTTTCTGAGTATTCAGATTGCAAATGGAAGGAATAAGAGAAGTGAATTGTTGCCTTCCACTCAAGCCCTCCCGTCTCTTCTTATTTACAGGCCTATAGACTAGAACCCTTAATTCTGAAGCACTATAGCAACATTTCTCCAGTCCAGATCCACTGGTATAACACCACGAACCCTCTACCTTACGAGCACATGAAGCCAAGTTTCCTCAACCCGGCAAAAGAATCTACCTCAGTCTCTGAGAGCGACTCTCTCCCAACATTGCCCAGCCCAACAACATCGCCTGTCCTGGCTCGGCGGCACTATGGGGAGTCCATAACCAATATAGGCAAAGCAAGTATAATGGGTAACTATTCTTGAAGCCTTGGAAAACCTTGTGCCCCTGTGTGCATATCATACCCTCCAAGGAATAAAATTATCTCAGGTGGGCAGTTCGAATCCCCGCGACGGGGTGAGCTCCCGTTGCTGAGTCCCTGCTCCTGCCAACCTAGCAGTTTGAAAGCATGTCAAAGTGCAAGTAGATAAATAGGTACCACTCCAGCGGGAAGGTAAACGGTGTTTCCGTGCGCTGCTCTGCTTCGCCAGAAGCGGCTTAGTCATGCTGGCCACATGACCCAGACGCTGTACGCCAGCTCCCTCGGCCAATAAAGCGAGATGAGCGCCGCAACCCCAGAGTCGGCCACGACTGGACCTAATGGTCAGGGGTCCCTTTATGAAGCTCACACAGTGACCTGATGGGGGGCACAGCTCCCAAGACGCCCTGGGCACCAAAGATGGGGGTAGCTAATATCTATCTTTGAGAGATTTGCCCAAGGTCACCCAGCAGATTTTGATGGCTGGACAGGTATTCCCACCACCACCACCAAACCTGGGTTATTTTCACCCTAAAAACAGGGCCAGGGGACATGTGGCCTCTCCTGGTATTGCTTAGACTCCAGCTCCCATAAGCCTCAGCCACCACAGCCAGTGATCATGGGAGATGTAGTCAAGCAACCACTGGAAAGCCACAGAGTCCCCATCCTTGCCCTCAGTAATAATCTTCTGAAGTTTGCAGAATAGTGTTGGGGGACGGTGTCACTTTGCGCCATTAGTATTTTGACAGCTTAAAGGTAAAGGCACCCCTGACCATTTGGTCCAGTCGTGGCCGACTCTGGGGTTGCGGTGCTCATCTCGCTTTACTGGCCAGGGGAGCCGGCGTTTTTCCGGGACATGTGGCCAGCATCACTAAGCTGCTTCTGGCGAACCAGAACAGCGCATGGAAACGCCGTTTACCTTCCCACTGGAGTGGTACCTATTGATCTACTTGCACTTTGACGTGCTTTCGAACTGCTAGGTTGGCAGGAGCAGGGACCGAGCAACGGGAGCTCACCCCGTCGCGGGGATTCGAACTGCCGACCTTCTGATCGGCAAGTCCTAGGCTCTGTGGTTTAACCCACAGCGCCACCCGCGTCCCCTTTTTGACAGCTTATATACTGCTTAATTGCAGAAGTCTCTAAGTGGTGAATGATGCCACAGGCCCTGTCCAAGTGGTGTCTAGCTGTTGTGCCATGAGATTCCACATGGTGCTCATGATTGCAGTGGAGGCGCTAATTGGCAGGAGGTGGTCTTTTCTCTATGTCAGGAGGAAGTGGGTTGAGCACAGTGAAGAATGTGGTATCCCCACAATATCTGGACTCCCTGCAACAAGAAAGCAGCACTCCTCCTTGATCATATTATAGAGTGTATCTAAATACTACCATCACATTCTACGTTTGTTAAAAAAATAAAAACATAATTTTATTAATCTAGATTTCCAAGATTGCTTACAAAACAGAACCGTAAAACAAATATAAAACAGATCAGAAACAAAAGCAGCTATCGTAGCAACAGTAAAAATACAAAAAGCAGTAGATATAAAACCAGTTAACATTTTAGACATTTTTTTAAAAAAAAAGATTGCCCAGGATTTTAACACATTTTTAAGGTGTTCACCTAAAGTTGTAATTAGTAACCCTTTGAATGGTGGTACCAGGTGTCTTTTCAAGATTAGCATCTGCAGTATTGTAGCTTGTACTCTGTCCACAAGGTGGCAGCAGAGGCAGATGAAAAGGCCAACATGATCGTGTGGGGAACATGTGGCTTCTGGTTTGGGGCAGAGGGGGGATGTTTATCATGACACGTTTTTTGTCCCGGAGTGCTGTGTGACTGCCAAGTTGAAACTCCCCTTGTGTTGTGCTGCATACAGGAGCTGCTAGCATCGGGAAAGGCCTTGGAGGGATGCTCTTCTCGAGATTTGGACGTGCCAGTGCTCCCGCTTCCCAGGCACTTGAGGCAGGAAAAGAAGGGCCAGAACTGGAGGAGAAGAAGCCATCCTTGAGCCAGGCGTCCATCGGAACTCCGACCTTCCCACACAGCAGCTCTGGCTTCTTAGATCCGACAAGTGAGCAAAAGCAGCAGAAATCCTAGCCTTGGCTTCCCCCTTTTTCTTCAAAAGGGAAACTTTTTCAGGGTGTACATTGAAAACAAATGGGCCATGTGGGCTCTTGTAATGCAGTCCTGGTGCATCTGTAGCGGTCTTAAAGATGGTGTATTCCATTCCTACAGATCTGGGGTTCCTAAAACTGCCTCACGCCTAGGCTCCCTAAATCAAGCATGGTAGAAATTCCAGACTCACCTGTTTTGCTTGTTCTTGGGACGAACAGTTTGTGTAGTCCTTGCCTTTTTTCTGATTTCCCCTCTTTCTCCAAAGACCCATGGCCTGAAGGGTACCATTGTTTACACAGAAGGGTACAACTTTGAAACATCGCAGCTACCCTTGGCTGTTCCCTGCGTCACACTTAGTAGGATCTGGCCGATGGGCTGCTTAGTTCCAACGGTGCTTCTGTCACAGCCCCCCCCCCCCCCCATATTTTGGGATCCCTATCAAATCAGGAGCTGATGGAATAGCTTAGTAAGTTATTGCCAGAGCCCCCACCCCAATAAGCACAAGCAAAGAACAGAACTGGGAGCGCTGTGTTGTTCCGGCAATAATCCTCTGTGGTTTTGTTCTTGCTTGCTTCCTAGTGGACCTGGAGCACAGGATCGACTTTGAGCTCAGGGAAGGCCTGGTGGAGAGCAGGTACTGGTCTGCTGTCACATCACACACGGCTTACTGGTCATCCATGGACATTGCTCTCTTTCTTCTCACCTTCATGTACAAGCAGGACCAAGAGGAGGAAGAGGAGGAGGATGGTATCAAGTCACACTTAGAGCCTGTTTGATTGTAGCCTCGGGGGGTGGGGTGGGGGGTTAGGGGGGGTAGGGAGGGAAGTAGGGAGAGGATGAAACTTGACAAGTGGCACAAAGCAGCCTAAGTTCAACTTCTGTTTCCAAGGCATGGAGGTTTCAGGTTTAAATGCATGTCTGGATTCCTTCCTTCCAAGATTATTTCTCCTTTGCGGCACATTTCCACTTCTGTGCTAATTGAGGCTTTCCCAGAAGGCTGCTCTCAGTTCCCCCTCTTTTAGCCTGTAGTGGCACCGTCGGCATCCATCTCCCCAGGTTAGCATAACTGCTGTTTATAACAGAATTTGTTTTTGTTTTTAAGTGCAAAGATTACTCTGGTTCCAGAATTCATTTTCATTTCAGGGGGGAAAAAATGCCTGCAAACCTAAAACAGCCATGCTCTGTGTCCTTTGTATTGGTAAATAAGAGGCAAAATGGGTATCATAGTTCTAATCTGAAGTCTGTTGCTCCAGGTTCCATTGAAATTCCTTTGGGATGGCAGACACAAAGGGGTGTGCTAACACAACTCATCCAGAAACTAAAACAGGCATGAGGCAAATATTTTGAAATACTGTAATTATAATTTATTATTACCTCTGACTAACCGTTTTGTTTCACTCCAGTGTGTAAAAAGCGTTACTTTTTCTACTGTTTTTCCCCGTTTTTTGTTTTTTTTGGGGGGGGGGCATAATTTAAAGAACCACATTTATTTTCTACAGTGTTAAGACTTTATTCCTCAAATGACATATCTTTGTACTATTCAAAAGGAGCTATGGACACTGTGGCACACTTTTCAGTATTTTTTCATTAAAAATAAACATTTGTGGATCACACAAACAACACTTGCTGAACAGTTCTTCCCTGTGGGTAAGTAAAGTCTCTGTGGAGAGCAGGCTCCTAGCGTGCACTTTGGAGAACTTGCAGCACTTCATTTTCTTCTCAAATTCTAAAATGTTATTTAGGAATTTCAATGCAAGCAAGTGGTGGAAGCTGAGTCTTGAACTTCAACTTCCTCAGTCATCAAGGAGTGTAGTAACCTGAGCATATGGCCCTGGACATTTGGACCAGCATTCCCTAAGCTTGTGCCTTCCAGGTCTTTTGGATCACACCTCCCATCAGCCCTAACCAGCACGGCTGAAGAACACCAGGTTAGGGAAGGGCGGATTGAACCATTTTTAAGAGACTTGGGAAAGTGATGCTAGCCAGGATCCAAAAAAGAGGCATCCGTAGTTTTGTCAGCTGTTTTTCTTAACAACTGTTTGCAGTGCCAGTGAGACCACCTGCTTTCAAAAGGGCCACTTTTGTGGAAAGAGCAGCAAAAATCAGCTTCTAGGCAGGCTCCCCATTCACATACACACACCCCTTCTCAGTATTTCATGTAGCATTTTCTAAACCCATGAAGATGGCTGCTTATTTGCCTTAAATGTGGATCTGAGTCACCTTTTGTCCTGGCTCACCCCAGCTAAAGGAGACAGACGTCTGATAGCTTTTATTGATACAAGAAGCGCTCGCAACAACTCCCGTGGTGCTCCGGGTGCACACACCTCTAGCCACTGAGTAACAGTCCCCCACAGATGTGCGCCCTGTGGGGCAGTTACTGCAGCAGTGATGCCCTACCCCTCTGCCAGCTTAAGTAACCTCCCCTGACAGGTTGCGCACCCACAACCTGAGACTTCTCCTGCATGGAAGTTAGCAGACAGCAGGGCAGGGGGAGGTGGGGAGTCTACTGACCCATCTCTCACCTTAACGCCACATCCTACCCACCTTCCTCCGTCTTGGACTGCCCTGACTCTCCCTCCTTCCCCTGTCCTCGCGCCAAACCCCATAAATTGCTGGTCCCCTCTCCTGGGTCACTCTCCTGGTCCCCTCACTCCAACATAACTCTTCAGAGGCCTTCCAGTCTTGATGACACCTTTCTACTTTGTATTCGACACAATCAACATAAATAAAAAACTGTCGAGAAAACAGATTAAAGCACAGAAAAGCACACTAGCACATAGGAATTGCAAACAGCAATAAAGCAATTTAAAACTAGTCCACAAGCATATTTAAATCAAAGCTGAAAGTCGTTACCGAAAAGGGCAGTCCTTGGAAGAACAATCATCTTACAATCTCCTGATTTCAGAAGTATAATAACCGCATGGAAATGTTATACAAACTGGCAGTCTGAGTGTTACGTTGCAAATTTGGTAGTTTGGTAGATATGGCAGCATGCTTGAGGGTTTTGGGGACAGGGTGGGTATCTTCAGAAGTTGATTATTGTGTGTTGGAATGTCAAAGGTTGCTTCATTTTCTGTCACTTTGGAATGCAAGCGAACTTCTACCATCTTAACAGTCATGAAACGGGCTTAAAAACAGACTCCGCTGAAATCCTTTCGAGATCTGTGATTATCTCAAATTTGTGAAGGCAAAGCTTAATGTCAGAGTGATTTGGAATGCTTATTTCTCTGAAGGAACAGACAGTAAAAAAGAAAACATGGCATAGTACTGGGAAAACTCACATGCTGTCTGATCATGTCCACAACCCTGGGTTCACTGGTGAGATAGAAGGGGGTGCTTAAAAATGGCATCCCCTGTTACCAGCTTTAAATGTCAGGCAATTGCTCTTATTAATATATAAGGTAACATTAAATGAAAGTGGCCTTTGGCAGCTACAGAGTGCATTTAGCTTACCAATGACAAGTGGACTTCACAGATTTGGAAGGAAGGCCTTCTAAATTCCCAAAGTTAGTAGTTCCTGGCAGACTCCGACATCTCCTTTTCCAGAAATCAATCTGGATGTGGCAATCCCTGTTTCCATTCTTACGACTAACAAAGATTGTGACGCCCATCCTCAGCAGTACTACCGCTCCCTTGAAAAAGATAATATACATGTTGTTGTTTAGTCCTGTCCGACTCTTCGTGACCCCATGGACCAGAGCACGCCAGGCACTCAGATACATTATTGGCTGTATTTAAGAAGGTGCCATTATCTGCATGTGTTGCCTGGGAGGTGTGCTGAGCAGAACCAGGAACTTTCAAGAGGAAAACCCAGCTTCTTGGTACTTCGCCCACTTAAAGATGAGGTCTGTGCAAATTATTACACTTCAAGCTGTGCTTGTTTAGTCGTGTCTGCCTCTTCGTGACCCCCTGGACCAGAGCACACCCGGCACTCCTGTCTTCCACTGCCTCCTGCAGTTTGGTCAAACTCATGCTGGTAGCTTCGAGAACACTGTCCAACCATCTCGTCCTCTGTCGTCCCCTTCTCCTTGTGCCCTCCATCTTTCCCAACATCAGGGTCTTTTCCAGGGAGTCTTCTTTTCTCATGAGGTGGCCAAAGTCTTGGAGCCTCAGCTTCAGGATCTGTCCTTCCAGTGAGCACTCAGGGCTGATTTCCTTAAGAATGGAGAGGTTTGATCTTGCAGTCCATGGGACTCTCAAGAGTCTCCTCCAGCACCATAATTCAAAAGCGCCACCTGTGTAATTCTAGCTTCACAACCACTGCTGCTCTGTAGCTCCAAGCAGGCAACAGTGCCAAGGTTTATATTCATTGGCCAGCCATACACTGAGGACAGTGACCCTGGGCATAATCTTGAGTTGTGCCCAGGGCCTGGTGCAAGATTTAAGTGTTGCTGAGCTAAACTAAAGCACTATGGCAGTGCTTTAGTAGAGTATAAGACTCAGGTTCATGGGTTTGAGCCCCACGTTGGGCAAAAAAGATTCCTGCATTGCAGGACCCTTGGGATCTACATGACCCTTGGGATTCCTTCCAACACTACAATTATATGATTCTAAACATACATGTAAATGGCCGATTGCCAAGAAAATCCAACACTTTATATCAGGCGTAGGCAAACTCGGCCCTCCAGATGTTTTGGGACTACAACTCCCATCATCCCTAGCTAACAGGACCAGTGGTCAGGGATGATGGGAATTGTAGTCTCGAAACAACTGGAGGGCCAAGTTTGCCTATGCCTGCTATATATGCTACCTAATGCTGAAAGTCTCATAAGTAGCTTACAAAAATAGGCAAGAAAACAAGCAATAGTGGGAAGCACCAAACCATTTTTTTATACTGGAATGCCGCTCTAGAGGTCTGGCAGTATATAACCATGTCTCTCAATCCATCTGCTAAGCAGAACATCATCCTCTGCAAGATAACTGGGCCTGGTCAAATGCTCTTCTCTGATCCACTTTTGTATTTATATGGCCAGGAAAGCTGCCTGTTTTATCTCTGGCCTTAAACAGTGTGCATGAGTCAGAATGAGTCCTCGCTGCAGCCCTGGTTTTGGCTGGAGGGACATTGCATTGTCCGTTACCTTCTAGTTTCTTCATTAACCAAAAGGGTGCATTTTTCTCTTCCTTCCCGCCCCCCACCCAACCTCTTCTTGCTGATTCATCCACAAAATATGTTTTCTATCCAGAACATCTATTTTAATGGTTCTCCCTTGTTTTCAAAAGTTTTTTCTTCAGCAATAAACTCTCCCCTCACTCCTTTCCCTTACAAATTATTAGCCTTTCAAAACAGCACCTTCTGTAAATCATTTTCCTGGGGAGCCACTCATCTATAATCCTTGATCTCCCATTGCACTGTGGCCTGTGGGTCCAGTTTGATCAGGTGAAGGATTCCGGGGAGGTCCCATAACCTCTCTTATCACGTGGTCCAGCCCCAGGACCCATGCAAGAGTTGCACCAGAATCCTAACACAGCCTCAAAAATAAAAACCACTGAATGCAGGGGTGTTGGCTTAAATATATATATTAAAAAGTGCATGGCATAGAAGCCAAAGAGTAGCTTTCCTTTGCTGCTGGTGAATTGCAGCCAGGCCTAGATAGTTGGGGTTAGAGGAGACGATCTCCAGACACATTTGAGTCCTCATGTCCTCCATTGCCCATGGCCATGTTGGCAGGAGCTGATGGGATCTAACTGTAGCTTCTTGTCCCACATAGGATTTATCAGGAGCACATAGAGATTTCTGAGGAGACAGATGAGGTGATCAGGCACTCCCAGTTCTTAAAGAAATGGGAGTGCCTGATCACCTCATCTATCTCCTGGGAAATCTCTATGTGGGACAAGAAGCTACAGTTAGAACTGGATATGGAACAACTGATTGGTTCAACATTGGGAAAGGAGTACGACAAGGCTGTATATTGTCTCCCTGCTTATTTAACTTATATGCAGAATTCATCATGCGATAGGCTGGGCTGGATGAATCCCTAGCCGGAATTAAGATTGCCGGAAGAAATATCAACAACCTCAGATATGCAAATGACACAACCTTGATGGCAGAAAGTGAGGAGGAATTAAAGAACCTTTTAATGAGAGTGAAAGAGAGCGCAAAATATGGTTTGAAGCTCAACATGAAAAAAATGAAGATCATGGCCACAGGTCCCATCACCAAATAGAAGGGGAAGAAATGGAGGCAGTGAGAGATTTTACTTTCTTTGGCTCCATGATCACTGCAGATGGTGACAGCAGCCACAAAATTAAAAGACGCCTGCTTCTTGGGAGAAAAGCAACGACAAACCTAGACAGCATCTTAAAAAGCAGAGACATCACCTTGCCAACAAAGGTCTGTATAGTGAAAGCTATGGTTTTCCCAGTAGTGATGTATGGAAGTGAGAGCTGGACCATAAAGAAGGCTGATCGCCGAAGAATTGATGCTTTTGAATTCTGGTGCTGGAGGAGACTCTGGAGAGTCCCATGGACTGCAAGAAGATCCAACCTCTCCATTCTGAAGGAAATCAGCCCTGAGTGCTCACTGGAAGGACAGATCCTGAACCTGAGGCTCCAAGACTTTGGCCACCTCATGAGAAGAGAAGACTCCCTGGAAAAGACCCAGATGTTGGGAAAGATGGAGGGCACAAGGAGAAGGGGACGACAGAGGACGAGATGGTTGGACAGTGTTCTCGAAGCTACCAGCGTGAGTTTGACCAAACTGCGGGAGGCAGTGGAAGACAGGAGTGCCTGGCGTGCTCTGGTCCAGGGGGTCACAAAGAGTTAGACATGACTAAACGGCTAAACAACAACAGCAATGTCCCAATAGTTGGAAGGCACCAGGTTGGAGAAGCCTGCATTAAGGCAGAGATGGTGGTGGAAGCAATAGAATAAAATAGGTTTTATATTTTGATTTTATTCTATGAACTGCCCTGAGACCCCCAGGTATAGGGTGGTATACAAATTCAATAAATCATCATCTACTGAGGAACAGAAAAGAATAGGAGCTCAGAGCTGCATAGAAAACTCTTTACTGCCCAGCAGATTTCAAGTGCTACAACTATTTAGGGGCAGCAATGATTCAGTCCTGTCTCCAGTGTTTCGGATGAGGGCTTCACTTGGCCCTATCCGGTGATATTGGGACCTTCCTCATTACTGTTATCATTGGTATTGTGTGTGTTTTTTAAATTTAATATCCTGCCCTTCCTCTCAAATGAGCCCAGGATGGGGGGAAACAAACCAGCACAACTTTTCAAAGATTATAAAATCTAAAAACATTTTTAAAAGCAGTTGCAAATCCTTACAGCTAATAAGCCTAAGTTTGGCAGTCATCAAATGCCTGGGTGCATGTGCTGTACCGTGGAGCTATGACCCTTCCCCCAAATAATTTGCTTTTTCTACAGAAGGAAGAAACTCTGCAGTGCTGGTGGGAGGTTTTGGAAGGGCCTTTCTTGTCCCCCTCCGTGTTGGCCAATGTCCTCTTCTCCAAGGTGCCACTACCCACTCTGTGCCCGATCTGCACAATCGCTCTGAGGGGAGAGTGCAAGGCAGGTGGAGGGTTCTGCTGCATTGCCTCACACTTGTCAGCAGCAGCAAGGAGAGGAAGCATGGCCAGTACGCTCCAGTGCAGGCATCCCCAACCTTCAGCCCTCCAGATGTTTTGGACTACAATTCCCATCATCCCTGACCACTGGTGCTATTAGCTAGGGATCATGGGAGTTGTAGGCCAAAACATCTGGAGGGCCGCAGGTTGGGGATGCAGTAGGTCCTCTGTAGTTGCCCAGACAACAGCTGCTACCTGGGAAGTCTGACCCCTAATGACAGTCCTGGCTGTACAAAACTACCTTTAGGAGAAAAGGATGGACGTGTTGTTAGTTTAGTGGTTTAGTTGTGTCCGACTCTTCGTGACCCCCTGGACCAGAGCACGCCAGGCCCTCCTGTCTTCCACTGCCTCCCGCAGTTTGGTCAAACTCATGCTGGTAGCTTCGAGAACACTGTCCCACCATCTCGTCCTCTGTCTTCCCCTTCTCCTTTCCCCTTCCCCTTCTCCTTTCCCAACATCCCCTTCTCCTTTCCCAACATCAGGGTCTTTTCCAGGGAGTCTTCTCATGAGGTGGCCAAAGGATTGGAGCCTCAGCTTCAGGATCTGTCCTTCCAGTGAGCACTCAGGGCTGGTTTCCTTCAGAATGGAGAGGTTTGATCTTCTTGCAGTCCATGGGACTCTCAAGAGTCTCCTCCAGCACCATAATTCAAAAGCATCCATTCTTCGGCGATCAGCCTTCTTGATGGTCCAGCTCTCACTTCCATACATCACTACAGTGGTTCCTGGGGTTACATACGCTTCAGGTTACAGACTCCACTAACCCAGAAATAGTACCTCAGGTTAAGAACTTTGCTTCAGGATGAGACCAGAAATCGCACAGCGGCAGCAGGAGGCCCCAATAGCTAAAGTGGTACCCCAGGTTAAGAACAGTTTCAGGTTAAGAACAGACCTCCAGAACGAATTAAGTTTTTAACCCAAGGTACCACTGTAGTTGTAATGGTGTAGTGCAAACTCTGTTTCACCTAGAGAGAACAGAGTGCTTTGGGGCAAAGCTGAGGGCTTTTGTAATTTCCATTAAAAAAGAACAAGGAATAAATGAGTAATTGCTACACAGTTTGTTGCATGGGATCCTATGCCCAGATAATTCTGCTCATGTGCAGGCACTAAACTATTTTCTACTTAGCATAAATGGATTCTTCTCAAAGACATCACAGCTGTTGCTAACTGCAGTCACCCTGTGCAGAATCCAGCTTTTTGAGATTCTTGGCTTCCTTCCTCCCTGCTTTTTTTTTTTTTTTAAGGTACAAATGCTGGCTTGAATGTGTGTGGGCAGAAATGCTGCTGTTATGAATAAGATTTCCAGCAGGATTTTTGGAGTGTGTGTGGAGATCTTCAGTGCTCTGCATAGCAATTTGATCCATACCATTGATCACAAACATAGAATATATACGGGAAGTTAGTAAAAAATGGAATAAATTCTGCAAACGCATATTGTCTCCAGCTTACGGAATTTGCGTTTTGTGGGAGCTTTTATTTTGCCCAGAATTCGGGTTGCCTGCTGGCAACATTTAAATTTTATTTTTAAACCCAGAGTGCACAGAACTACTGTATAACATATTCTGTTTGTGACGTGAACAGTCATGAGCATTGTAACCCTTCAGCAGCTTCTGGCTTGTTTCCCCACAAATTGCACTTAGACATGGCCTGTAATACATGGGGTTGAAGGCCACCTTTTTGCCAAGGCTGCCTGGGAAAACACAACATCCCTCCCAGATTTCTGCGGCTCTTCCAGGGATGGAGTTTCCACATCAACGCTGAGCTGTCAATGGAACGGCTGTGTTGGCACTACAGAATCCATTCTTGCCCTGGGCACAGCTGTGAAGCCCAGCCAAACCGAAACAATGCTGGGAATGCTGGGGCGATGATGGTGGACTGTGTGGGCAGCCAGGGAGAGAAATCCAATAAACAGCAGTGGTTTGGAGGGGAGCGGCTATGAGAAGGGGCAGAGCAGGGGTGAAATGGGGGGTTTGCAGGCTTTTTCAATGGTGTTTCAAATACACGCAATTTCACTTAAACGTGTGGTGCCTTGGAACTTAACCCCCACATAAATTGGGAGTTGCCTGTACATTCCACTGGAAATAGCAGAGAGAGGGGTGCATGGCAGAAAGAGGAAAATAAGCATTTATTATCGGTGGAGCAGCCACCAAGACCACATAACACCGGTCTTGAAAGACCTACATTGGCTCCCAGTACGTTTCTGAACACAATTCAAAGTGTTGGTGCTGACCTTTAAAGCCCTAAACGGCCTCGGTCCAGTATATCTGAAGGAGCGTCGCCCGGACACTGAGGTTCAGCGCCGTGGGCCTTCTGGCGGTTCCCTCCCTGCGAGAAGTCAAGTTACAGTAAAGCAGGCAGAGGGCCTTCTCGGTAGTGGCACCTGCCCTGTGGAACGCCCTCCCACCAGATGTCAAAGAAAAGAACAACTACCAGACTTTTAGAAGATATCTGAAGGCAGCCCTGTTTAAGGAAGCTTTTAATGTTTGATGCATTACTGTATTTTAATATTTTGTTGGAAGCCGCCCAGAGTGGCTGGGGAAGCCCAGCCAGATGGGCAGAGTATAAATATATTATTATTATTATTATTATTATTATTATTATTATTATTATTATTAT
>JAXCMG010000059.1:3692855-3734162 GCA_034642415.1 Podarcis siculus
ATTATTATTATTATTATTATTATTATTATTATTATTATTATTATTATGGCAAAGAGGGTGGCAGAGAGAGTAAAGGGGTGGAGCAATTTGATGTTGCCAACAAAGGTCCATATAGTTAAAGCTATGGTTTTCCCAGTAGTGATGTATGGAAGTGAGAGCTGGACCATAAAGAAGGCTGATCGCCGAAGAATGGGTGCTTTTGAATTATGGTGCTGGAGGAGACTCTTGAGAGTCCCATGGACTGCAAGAAGATCCAACCTCTCCATTCTGAAGGAAATCAGCCCTGAGTGCTCACTGGAAGGACAGATCCTGAAGCTGAGGCTACAATACTTTGGCCACCTCATGAGAAGAGAAGACTCCCTGGAAAAGACCCTGATGTTGGGAAAGATGGAGGGCACAAGGAGAAGGGGACAACGGAGGACGAGATGGTTGGACAGTGTTCTCGAAGCTACCAGCATGAGTTTGACCAAACTGCGGGAGGCAGTGGAAGACAGGAGTGCCTGACGTGCTCTGGTCCAGGGGGTCACGAAGAGTCGGACATGACTAAATGACTAAACAACAACAACAACAATTTGGTGTTAGCTCCACCCACTTGCAGCTCTAGCTCTGCCCACCAATGGCTCTGGTCCCTGATTGACTTTTTGCATGGGTGAATGACTGTGGGTTGATGGCTCTTCATAGCCTCCTCTCTTAATGTTTGGGTCTCTTCCCAAGATAGCAGGGACCACCTGCTATCTTTTCCTCCATTCAGAGAGAGATGAACTAAGGTCCCTTTCTTGATGTTCCATCCATATACCCCCAACAGAGGAAGTGCCTCCTCACTCACTAGAACTTCCTGTCCCTGGACGTCCACCAAGGCCTGACATTGAATATCCTCCGAATGTGCCCTAAGACTTTCCTGGTTCAGTTGAAACTCAGCAGCTAAGCCCAAGCCTAAGATGATTACGTATAAATAAAATCATTGAAAAATTGTAGTAAATGGAGGTGTTTTATTTAGTATTCAAAAGCTGGTGTATCTGTTTGACCATTTCCCCCCTATTCTCAAAGTGCCACTCTCCACCCTGAGCCAACGGAAAGGTGCAGCAGAGGAATGAAACAAAAATAAATGGATATTAGTGACAAGTGTGGCATTGATAACAAGAATGCCCCCCCAATGTGGGACAATGATAAGAAGACTGCCCCCCAAATGCGGATGGTGTTTGCTTCCCTACCTCACCCCAAGCTTTGGTATTTCATTCCATAACGGAAAATTCTTAAATAACAGTTACTCTTTCTGGGTGGAGTTGCAAAAAGTCTTCCAGAGACATGAGTCAGGCATCAAAACAATCTGGAAAGGAGCATTAAAATCTATATTTTCAAACAGTATATTGACATAGTTTTGTCCTCTGGGTTTTGAACATCTGAAATGGCAAGAAATTCCAAGAAATCTGAAATGGCAAGAAATTTCTTGGGACAGAATGATTACGATGCAGGTTTCCTGCTCAAAACAGCAACCCCACCTTGAGATGCTTCTCTCCTGGTAATGTGGTTTGAAGTAGTTTTGCAAACAAGTGAAGGGACATCGTCATGTATATTGATGTGTGTTGCTTTGACTTACATTTCCTTAAAATAGCAACCAATTAACAACAGCAACAATGTTTCTGTTCCCATTGTCATTCTTGGCAGCCACTGGTGAGCATAAGCAGTACCAGAGCGGGGCAGGTAGAAGTGGGGAAGAGCCATAGCTGTCAACGTTTCCCGTTTTTTAAGGAAAATTCCCTTATTCCGAATAGGATTCCTCACAAGAAAAGGGGAAAGTTGACAGCTATGGGAAGAGCTCCCACAAACACTGCTGGCCCCCTGGGTAACTTGAAGGAACATTTCAATGGTTTATCTTAGATTGAAACTAAACTGGAAACCCCAAGCAGACATTTCTTTTTTTAAATATATTTTTATTAATATTTACATAAGAGATTTAAATTCAAACACATCATTCACCTCCTCATTTAGGATTCTCTGAATCCCTTGACTTCCCTTCATCCTTCCATGGTTACCATTGTCATTCTTTTTTTCATCTGCTTATCTTCTTTTCTCTAATTTGTTTTTTTTTTTAATAGTCCATTTTTCCATAGTTTTTCGTACATTGCAAGCATTACTCAAATCCTGCCAAAGTTTTTAGCTGTTTACAGTGTTCTCTTAGATACATTATATATTTCTCCCATTCCTTCTTAACCAAGGACACAACATCCCCATCCCACCTTCCCACTACGTATATATAAGGTCTGGTGACTTCTGTTTCAGTGTATCTGAAAAAGTGTGCATGCACACGAAAGCTTACACCTAGAACAAACTTAGTTGGTCTCTAAGGTGCTACTGGACAATTCTTTAATTTATATATATATATTTCAACATTTCATCTGTCTGACCAAGTGCCCTCAAGTCCACGAAAGTCCCCCAGAAGGAATTGATCTGTTGCTCTTTAAGGTGCCACAAGGTGCAGGGAGCCACCAAATTGTTCTCTTGCAGGCTGTGGAAGCAGCTCAGGAAGCCTGCAGAGTCACCCTGCAACCCATGGAGTGGAGCAAGGAGCAGCTCTAATGGCTCGGGGCCCAGCAAACAACAAAGCAAGGCAGTTCATGGGGTGTGTTTGATGTGCAAACAGATCCAGCTGTTGGCATCAGAGTCTTTAATGAGCCTGCTTATATGAAAGCCTTTCATAGCCAAGGCCTGTCAAAGCCACAGGAGTTCAGGCACTGTGGAAATAACCTTTTTTTGTCACAGCCTCTTCCTCCAGGGTTCAAACAGCCCTACGCTTATGCTTACGCAGGGGTCAGCAAACTTTTTCAGCAGGGGGCCGGTCCACTGTCCCTCTGGCCTTGTTGGGGGGCTGGACTATATTGGGGAGGGATGAGCAAATTCCTATGCCCCACAAATAACCCACAGATGCATTTTAAAGAAAAGGGCACATCCTACTCATGTAAAAACACACTGATTCCCAGACCATCTGTGGGCCAGATTTAGAAGGCGATTGGGCCAGATCCGCCCCCGGGCCTTAGTTTGCTACCTGTGGCTTAGCCCACAGGAACATTTTGCCTGCCAGCTTTCGCCATTCTTTTTTTTAAATTGTTTTTACTTTGCAAAGTTGTTGTTGTACTTCACCAGATCTTAACCTGTTACAGTATTTGTAAGAAAGGATTCCAAATATCATTGAATTTGTCCATGGCAAGTCTGCGTTTATATGTAAGTTACAGGTATAAATTGTTCATATGTTGTAAGTTTGTAGGTCTTCAATCCAATCGGAGAAGAGAATCACAGTTTTATTTTTCCAGTTCATCAGTATCTGTCTTTTTGCCATGGTAAGGGTGCAGAGAGTCCACTCTTATTGTCTTTTTGTAAGGTTTCATGTGCTGCGTATATACCATAATTCAAAAGGATATTTTGCTCTGTAAATGTAAGGTTGTTCCGTATAGTTCTGTTGATAGTTTCTTACCTTCTGCCAAAAATCTTTCAACATAGGTTTTAGAGAAGCATTATTCCAATTTCATCTCCAACAGTTAGATACCTTAGACAGCCCTTTTTAAAACAAAAGTAATGGGATCCATTATAATCTAAATATTTGTTGTTGTTGTATGAGCCTCAATTTAAGGTCCAGAGATGCCCCTGTTATAGCACATAAAACAGTTTCCCCACTGTGTGGTCGAAATTGAGATCTCTAATTCTTTATTCCATTCCTCCCTCAGTACCTGTATATCAAATTGGTTTACTATTAACAAAGATTTAGATATGTTGATGGTCAGTTTTTTTGTTGCATAAGAATTAATCCACTGCTTCAATATCTCTGGGGCCTCTGAGGCTGTAAAAGCTGCTGGTCCATAGATGCTGGTTAGCAAGTTTTTTCATCTGCCATTGAGCATTTGTAGGTAATCTGTATTTGTGTCTTAAGACGGTATATGTACCTAACAGAACCTCAGCTTATTGTCTGCTATCTTCTCCGACCTTCAAACTTGAGACAGTGACCAGATGCAAAGTCCAAGACTCCACCATCAGCCAATTTTCCCCACCCCTGGCTCCCCATCTAGACCAGTCTCCACCAACCTGGTGCCTTCCAGTTAATTTGAACTACAAGTCCCATAAAACCCTGATCAGAATGGCCATTAGTTGACCTAATATGGATTTTGGAATTTACCTCAAGGGCTAAAATAGCTACCTTTTAATGTCCATTTATCTTATACAAGTGTGGTTGATGTTGTTATTGGATTTACCTCTGCTCTTCTTTCCTAAGTGCAATTTTAAAATTTCAGTTTCTACAACAACGCAGCCTGAAAAACCACGGCAACAACCTGTGGATGATGAAATCGTGGAAGGAAATTGGACACCCATCCTTTAGTTTGCAAGAGGCATGGCAGACCCACGGCTGGCCATTCAGTCACCATCTCGGTGGGCAAATACATCTCAAGGTATAACATTTCACCGCACGCTTTCACAGAAGCCCTGAGTGGGTTGGCTTGACTCCATGCCCTGCAGAAATCTGTGGCGAAGCTAGGTACTGACAGACAAATCCGCATTTCCTGTTTCCGAGGTCTGTGGTCTAACCACAAGGTTCTTGTTCCCTTTTGAGTACTAAGGTGCCGCCCTTAGAACAAGTCATCGTTCCTATTACTTTCCCATCCATGCAGGCATCAAGGGCCATCCCAGCAGCTAAGCTTGCACGATTCTCCAGTTTCAATCAGATAATCATGCAATTCGCAAGATCCCAGCTGTTAAATCGGAAAACTGTGATGTCGTGTGTGCGATCTGCTCAAAGAGCCATACATTCAAACTTCATTGATTCGTTTGGAGGTAGTTATGGAGCAAATGACTCCATCGTTTATTTTTAATTGCTGGTTGCAGCTGATAGGAGTTGCAGCCCAAACATGTGGGGGGCACCAGGTTGGCAAAAGCTGGTTTTTCAACTGTAACAGGATTTTCACACAAGGAATGTATCGATAACACAATGCTCCTTTGTTTCCTTGCTAGTTCATTTATTTTGTTGTGAATCTGGCTGATCATATTGAGTGGAAAGCCATTAAAGACCCTTTTGTGCACACAAAAGAATGCAGTTGAGGTGCATAACAGGGCTCCTTGTGTGCAAGGGCTCTGAAGAGGATCTGGGTCGAATCTTGATTGAACTCTAGATTGAACCCACAGGATGCCATTGCTGCTAACCCCAACATACATAGAATAACAAAGTTGGAAGGGGTCCTGTGGGTCATCTTGTCTGACCTGTGCAATGAGGGAATCTCAGCTAAAGCATCTATGACAGATGGTCATTCAACCTCTGCTTAAAAACCTCCAATGTAGAAGAGCCCACTACCTTCCGAGGGAGTCCATTCCACTGTCAAATAGCTCTTATTGGCAGAAAGATCTTCTGGATATTGAGTTGGAATCTCCTTTCTTGCAACTTGAAGCCATTGGTTGGAGTCCAATGAAAACCAGGAGAAAGCAAGTTTGCTCCATCTTTTATGTGACAGCCCTTTAGATATTTGATATCCTCTCACTCGCCTCTTTTCCAGGCTCAACATCCCCAACTCCTTCAACCGTTCCTCATAAGGAATCTATGGCAGACAACTGCAGTACCTAGAGACAGACTGTCAGGTCATATGTCCATACTAGCAACCAGAGGAGGAGTAACCGTTGGGAGGAGTCCACAAAGAAGAAACGCCATGGTACATCTGTATCAGCACAACTGGATGCCTTCATCTGCCCCAGCTGCAACAAAACATGTCTCTCCCATATTAGTCTCTACAGTCACAGCAGGTGCTGCAACCTTCCAACAGTTTGACTTTACTCACAAAGGCACACTCCTCCATTGTATCCTGAAACAGACGTCAACAACAAAGATGTTTGTATCTTTGCATTTAGACATTTCATATCATTACCAAATTTTCCATGAGGATTCCTGAGATTGAAGATTCCTGAGATTGAAGAACAGGTTTTATCTATGTTTGGATACAACTGGATGACATTTTGAAACAATATGGTAGACAGAACCTTCAGCACTCCTCTCACTTTGGTTTCAAAACTGTGCTAATTTTTTTGGTTTCTTGGAATTCCCAAGCGACATAAGGCACTTTCTGCTGAAAATAAATGACATTAATGTTCCTAATGGCATGTCCAAGCAATGGCTACTTATGTGATCAGTTTGGTACCAGAGCACATCATTTGACACGCACATAGCAAGAAATAACTTGGTATAAGGCAGCTATGTCACTAACAGAAGGTATATCAAGCCCTGGACTGCAATAATAAGCTAGATAGTATAAGGCAGTTTTCTATGTTCCTGTGATCACAAGCTGAGCCTACTTGAACTCCACAAAATGGATGGGTTTGCCAATAAAGAATTTTCAGCCCCCATCACAGCAAGACAATTTCCACAGTTCCTGGAGGGAAGTCATGCTAGGTCAATCAGTTTTCACTCTGTTTACGTTTATGGTGCAGATTTTCCCAATGTGCTATAAATATCGGCTGTGCCACATTAATGTATCTGATTTGGCCCAACATTAGCAGACACCTGCATGTAGAACATGGAGGAACAGAGAACATAAGAAGAGACCTGCTGGATCAGGCCAATGGCCCATCTAGTCCAGCATCCTGTTCCCACAGTGACCCACCCAGAGGGCTCTCCTCCAGCCAGAACCTTTGGAGTGAGCTCCCATCTCCCAATGGGAGAGGCCTCTGACACCTGCCTGGAGTCTGACTCTCTCCTTGATGCTTGGAAGGACCGGCATAGACTTTTTTGTTGGTATTGGAAAGGGGTGTGGAATCTCTTTCAGCCGGATGGGTGGCCGCATTCTGATGTGGGCAACGATACAGGTGGCCACATACTAGTGGTGGGCAGGACAAGAGGCAGAATTAGGTAGCGCAATGGATGCGGCTCTTACCTTTGTTAAGTAGGTCTTGGTCTAGCCATGCAAAAGTCAGACACACATCTCCATCCTAGCAGAGTGGCATTATTACAGTTCAAAGACACATTGCAACCAAACGTAAGCACTTGAGGAGGGCCCAGAGCAGGAGGGTCAGTGGGGGCTGTGGAGTGGGGAGACTGCATGACCAAGAGAGAGTCTTGTGAGTCAAATTGAGAGGCCTGGAGAGCCGCCTTCTGCCCTTGGGCCTAAGGTTTCTCACCCCGGTGTAGGAACAAAAGCAAAAGCACCATCAGCTGCCCCAAACCATGACAGAGGAAAGGTCCCATGCGGGGAGGGGTCTCTGTGATGGAGAGGAAGGTGGGCCACTGGCACCCTGGTGCCCAAGAGCCCACAAACCTCTGTACTGTATCTGATCCCCAAAGTAAGTGGCAATTATGAAGGTTAATGCTTTGCATAAGCAAAGCCTGTGTAATGAGGAATGAAAAATGATGAATTTGATTTTAAAACTGGCCATCTGTTACAAACTATTGAGCCAGGCTGTGACACTGAGGTGCTGAGCAGCAGAAAGGGGAAAAGGCTTTCTTATACCAAACTTGCAGAGAGAGAAAGGCAGAGAGCCATAAGACTGTCAGGTCCAGTAGCTAAACTGAAGCCAGGTCTGGCTGATGTAATTTATGTCAACTTCTGAGCCCTCTTGTTTCAGTACCTTATTTGGATACAGCTGCCTATAAAATCCGAGCAGTTCTTGCAAACAAATGGGAAGAGCTTACAGCTCCTTAACAGCTCATGACGCAAGTTGCCTGAATTCCCAACCTTGCCTTCAAATTCCAGGGTGCAATTTCCAATCTATCTGGAGTTGCTGCTGCAACTGCAGAAAACTGCAGCAGAATGTATTGTGCAGTCAACAGCTCACACACTGCATTTCTTCACATGATCCACCTGTTTGAGGATGGACAGAAAAATCATGTGAAGAAAGCAAGTGACGAACTAGCAGGAGTCAAGTGGACATCAATCAGACAGGCCTGAAAATGACATGTTTGGCTTGGGACTAATTTTATATTTGAACAGTGGTATTGAAGGCCTGTGGAGATACTCCCAGCCCCACTTGTGGTCCTTCTATAATCTAGGGGGCTATAATGGGGAGAGTGCTGTTGTGCTCAGGTCCTGCTTTTGGGTTTCCTGTAGGCATCTGGTTGGCCAATGTGAGAACAGAATGCTGGAATAAATGGGCCACTGGTCTGACCCAATGGGTCTTCTTACACCCTTAGATTTGTCTTGTAAGGGGTTGGGCAAGAAGACCTTTGGCACCCTTTCCAACAATTCTATGACCCTAGGATGTTATACAGTATTAAATTAAAAACCAACTATCATGAATCAATTAAAACATATTAAAATAGCACAACAAACATAACATCAATTCAGTACATCAGGAATCAATAAAGTGGGATTAGATTAATGCCTCCCTCTGCCATGTCACCACAAAAAGATATTTTTTGCTGACATCAGAATGAAGCTACCTCTGGATGGGGAAAGTTCCACATCCTGGGAGCTGACGCTATACAACGCAATTGATGGGACAAGCAGCCAAGCCTCCCCTGCAGAACACAAGTCCCAGACTGGTCGATATGGCAACCTGTTGCATATTGAATTGAATTTAACATTTAATGTAACACATACTTTATCCCACAGATGACCAATTTATAAAGCAATGTAATGCACAACAGGATAAACATTACTTGGTAAATAATCAGCCCTTGGGAGCAAAGAGGGTTTCTTGCCAGTCTTCTGATTCTTCTGGGAGACTTTCACCAAGTCCAGAGCTCACTGAGAACTTGGAAGCAAAATATTATAGAGGTTAAAACTTCAAACTGGCCTCCTTTGTTTTTGCATTCAAGCTGCGAGAAGTTATGCAAGTAACAAGCTTGAACTGTTATAATTCAGTTTTCTAGTTTTTAGGCACACACAGCAAGGCATATGTTAGTCATGCAAATCTTCTTTCCTCCAGTTGTGTGTGCTGTTGGGCGAAAGCCTTTTTCACATGACAACTGTATAGCAGCCAATGAAAACACGGAGGGGAAATCAGGTCACACCTCCTCCCCTATTTATGACCTGCATTATTCAACAGAAACTCTGAACAGAGCCAGGTATATACACACCTAGGCTCTGTGCACCTTTTGAAGGATTCCTGGTCACATGGGGAGCACCTATATTTGGCCATTGTACATCTATACATAGATGCTGGGAATGAGAACAACGGTTGCAATCCAAATCCTCCCTCCACAGGTTCCCTGAACCTGCAGAAAGAGCTAGATTCATACGAAAGTTTTAGCCCAAGTTGCCAGTTTGGCATTTGAAAGCCATTCTTTCATCAACTAGCTATGATTAGGTCTCACCACAACTGGGGAAACACAGATTCAGCCAGGATGTGGTCGTCTGCTGTCTTGACACATGCTGGGATGCTCACAAGATCCACCATGCTCTCAGCACTACCATTGCATGGCACTGGCTGTCTGAATCCATGCAACACAAAAGTTTTATGTGCGCAGAAATAATTATGCCTGTTGTTATAAATGCATTGTTTTCAACTCAAATACAACTGCCTCTGAAGTAGTTTGCAATGGTGTGTTTATTTAATTATGTACAGCATTTATATGCAACCCAGTAATAATGTTCTATGTCTATCAGCCCCTCCAATTCATCTAAGGTAAAGGACCCCTGGACGGTTAAGTCCAGACAAATTCGACTTTGGGGTGCAGCACTCATCTCCGCTTTCAGCCTGAGGGGGCTAGTAAAATTGCTGACCTTACGTTTGGCAAGCCCAAGAGGCTCGGTGGTTCAGACCACAGCGCCCCCCATGTCCCTACCACCACCACCACCATTGCCTCTCTTTCCCACCTTCCAAGCAAGCAGGGCACATCCAGAACTCTTCCACATTAACCTCTAAAACACACTGGGCTTTGATGAGTTATGCATTTTTCTGTAATATCTGTTACGTTGCTGCTTGGTCTAGATCTCTCGCAAAGCCACTCTGAGCATAATGGTGGCAGGAAAGGGGCATATAAATAAACTTAGCTGATACTTTCGGAAAACCGAGACTATTTCAGGAGGATTCCACCACTGACCCCAAACTAGTAATAATGCAATTAGGGCCCTGCAATGATGTGATTACCCTCGGTTAAAAGAAAACAATCACAGGGTGGGATGGGGTCACGTCACTCCACTTCTCTCCTGGGGCAAGCTTGTTGAAGTGAAAACACCAAGAAAATGTGTGTGGAATTAAATCTTCAGGGTATCAGTGCTATGTGAGACTCTCTGAGACGTTATTTTGGGACAGATTGACTCCCTCGGGGGAATTTTTTCCATAGGACTCCTTGATCCCAGTCCCACCCTTGCTGACATAATGAGCTCTCTGTTCTTTCCCCGGCTGCACTCTTGGTTCCTATCCAGTCTCTATATTGTTACAGCTGCTGGGTGACCCTTCTTTGCTAAGGTGATTGCTTATTAATAGTCACGAACAATAGGCTGATGTTCCCTCAAGAGGAACTAACCGTTGGAGATGTTTTCCCAGATGGGTAGCTTACCTGCAAGACGGCTTCTGCGGCGTTCTCAGCCAGCGTTGTCGTAGGGGAGGAAAAGGGCCTGCACACCGAGCCTGCGACAGAGAAGAGAGTTTTTATTTGGAGCCGACTTCAACCTCCCAAGTATGGTCTAAAACTAAAGGCACATCGCTGAAGCTAGGCAGGTGCAGGTGTGGTCCTTGCTTGGACAGGTGAGCACTGCAGAGAAGTCTTGAGGGCTTTGCAGTAGAAGTGCCTGTTTGCTTGCATAATTGTATATGTTTATTATAAAGGTAAAGGGACCCCTGACCATTAGGTCCGGTCGTGGCCGACTCGGGTTGCGACGCTCATCTCGCTTTATTGGCTGAGGGAGCTGGCATACAGCTTCTGGGTCATGTGGCCAGCATGACTAAGCCGCTTCTGGCGAATCAGAGCAGTGCACGGAAACGCCGTTTACCTTCCCGCCAGAGCGGTACCTATTTATCTACTTGCACTTTGAGGTGCTTTCAAACTGCTTGGTTGGCAGGAGCAGGGACCAAGCAACGGGAGCTCACCCCATCGTGGGGATTCGAACCGCCGACCTTCTCATCGGCAAGTTCTGGGCTCTGTGGTTTAACCCACAGCACCACCCACATCCCTTGTTTATTATATGGATGCCATAAAGCCTCCTGCTGTATCTTGTCCAAAGAAAACCAAATCATGTAGGGCTGCTTCTCCAGAAAGAGGGAACGATATTTCTGCCTTGATATCTTCAAGGCCTATGGGGCTGTCACTGCATCCATGCCATTCTCCCTCCAAGCCAGACTTACAGGTGAAACTCGAAAAAATAGAATATTGTGGAAAAGTTCATTTATTTCAGTAATTCATCTTAAAAGGTGAAACTAATATATGAGACTTGTTTCCTGCTTGGCAGGGGGTTGGACTCGATGGCCCTTGTGGTCTCTTCCAACTCTATGATTCTATGACTCATGACATGCAAAGCGAGATATGTCAAGCCTTTATTTGATATAATTGTGATGCTTATGGCGTACAGCTGATGAAAACCCCAAATTAACAATCTCAGAAAATTAGAATATTGTGAAAAGGTGCAGTAGCTATTCAATCCGTAACACCTGCAATGGGTTCCTGAGCCTTGAAATGGTCTCTCAGTCTGGTTCAGTAGGAAGCACAATCATGGGGAAGGCTGCTGACCAGACAGTTGTGCAGAAAGCCATCATTGAGACCCTCCATAAGGAGGGAAAACCTCAAAAGGTAATTGCAGATGAAGCTGGATGTTCCCAAAGTGCTGTATCGAAGCACATTAATGGAAAGTTATGCGGAAGAAAAAGGTGCACAAGCAGCAGGGGTGACCGCAGCCTGGAGACGATTGTCAGGAAAAGACCATTCAGACGTGTTGTAGACTTTCACAAGGAGTGGACTGAGGCTGGAGTTAGTGCATCAAGAGCCACACAGACGGATCCTGGAGATGGGCTTCAAATGTCATAATCCTCTTGTCAAGCCGCTCCTGAACAAGAAATGTCAGAAGCGTCTTACCTGGGCTAAAGACAACTCTATGGCAGGCATCTTTTCCCTTACACCGGTTTCTCCTCTGCTTCTTTATCATTAACATCCTCACTACACGCCCCGTGTCTAAATTAACTTCCCATTCGTTTCTTGAGCTGGGAGTCAAAGGCAGATGAAGATGATGGACTTTTGGGAGCTAGCTGACCTAACCAGAAGAGTCCGCGACCAGAAGGAGGAGGAGTACCAGGAAGAATGGATGAAATTTAAAGAATATTTAGTTAAATATGCTAAGATTTAAATAGAAACACTTGCAAATACCAGATTGGCTTAGGATATATGTGATTTTATATAATAATATGTTTAAAAGTTTATATGAAAAGTAAAAAAGAAGTTAATTGACCAAGTAAATTGTATGAGAAATTGGAAAACTGTTACAATGATATACATTGAAATTCAGCCAGGGGGATTTGAGGAAGTCACCTAACAATGTTAATAATTGTGGAATAATTACAGTTAGGATTTATGTGTGTTTGTTTATAAATTTGGAAAATCAATAAAAAAATTTGGAAAAGAAAGAGCTGAGATCCAAGGGCAGAACAGGAACATTAGTAGGGTAGCGTTGAAGATCTATAGGTATCAGACGGTAGTCATAGCAGTGTAGAGTTGGAAAGGACTCCAAGGGGAGCAGGACTCGAACCCACAACCGTGAGATTAAGAGTCTCACATTCTGCCGACTTAGCTATGACCTGTTTATTGAGCATTCACCCTCATTTGTTTGCAGGGACCCGTGCCCCACACTTTCCCATGCATTTCCCTCTCACTTGTCATAAAAAAAATATTTTGGGGAAAGCGAGCTGTTTCTGCAAATTTCTGGTTATGACCTGAATTTCCCATTAAGTGATAGTGGTCGACCTGCAACAACTGGAGGGCACCAGGTTGGCAAAGGCTGAAACACACACACACATTATCTATTTATACACGTGTATCTATTCTATTTATTAAGAAACTGCCCCTCCTGCTCTCAGGGCTGCCAACCAGGTGCCTCTTCGGGCTGGTTTATTCTGTGGCTTTGTAATTGTTTTGTCGTGTATTTTGTATTCTCATTGCACACCTTTCTCCTGTTAGCCGCCCTGGGATCCTCGGGCGAAGGGCGGCTTGCAAAGGAGACGAAACGAAGGCGGGTCAGTTACGTTAAGTCGGCGAGATAAAGATTTTTTAAATCAAGAAAATCTTTAAGAAAAGGGGCTGCATTCTCCAGACCCCATCATTGGCCCCAGAGACCACAATAAAAATATAAAATGAAGAAAAAAGGGGGGGAAAGGAAAAGTTTCCTCAGCCAGGCAGCCTGACTGGAACCCCTCGCTGAAGACCACACAGCCCGGTGAGGGTCTCCCCGCAAGCGCCCCCATTGCTGTGAGGTAAATCGCCTCAGAGCGGCGTCTTCCCGCGCTTTTCCCCTCCCTCCCTCTTCCCTCAGGATCCCGGCAGCCTCCTCCTCCCCCCGCCTCCCCGCTCCTCCTTTCCCGCCCACGGGGGAGTCCCGGATGTTGGCTCCGCGCCCCCCGCTCCTCCGCTGTCCGCTTCCATAAAAGGGCAGCGGCGCCTCCCTCCCTCCCTTCTTCTCCCCCCCCCCGCCCCGCCCCGCCTCGGGCCTTTCTGGCCGCCGCCTCCTCCTCCTCCTCCTCCTCCTCCCTCCCCTCAGGCGGCGCCCCGGGGGGCGGGGAAGGCTCCCGTCCTGGCGGCGTCCGCGGCCAGAAGCGAGAAGCGCCCTCCGCCGCCGCCGCCGCCTCCTCCTCGCAGCCCCCGCGAAGGGACGCTCCCCGGCCGAGGAAGAAGAGGAGCCCAGCCCGGCAGGCGAGTGGGGGGGGGGGCGGCGACGGGGGGCGCGAAGTCTCTCTCTATTTGTGCGAACGTGTGAATGGTGCGTGAACGCGCCGTGTTTCACGCGTGAGAGTGGCGCGCGTGTGAATAGGACGGGGCTTTGTGTCTGCGAGGGGTTTTCGTATGTATGAATTCGGGGGGTGTTTTTTGTGTGGGGGGCTGGCTCTGCTTCCCCACCCTTTAAAGATAATGGGAAGCTGAGGGGGGTCGCCTTTTTTTCTCTCTCTCCTCCCCGGCCATTCCCCACTTGTAGGTCGAGGGGCGCATCCCTGCCCATGCCCATCCTTCAGGCACCGCGTTGTGGGGCTGGGCTGGGCTGGGTGCGAATGGGGGTCGTGGTTGTCTATGGCTATGTCTGCCTGACCCCCCTTTCCGTCTCTCTCCCCTTCCCTTCCCCACCCACCCATTTCCCCCTCGGGTTTCTTTTCCAGAGTCTCTTTGCATGCGACCCTCCTCTGGATGGACGTTATTGTGGGGCCAAGACGGGTCTTCCTCTCTTTCTTTTTCTCCTTTTCCCTCCATCTCCTCCCCATCCCTCTTGCACAGCCGGAATAGAGCTTCCCTTGTTCCTTTCCGACTCTCACTCTCTCCGCCCAAGCGAAGTCTTGGCTGCTATATAGAGTTGCCCTTGACTCGCCTTTAAAATACCATTAATAATAATAGTAGTAGTAGCGATATCTGTATTTTCTAGGAGGGAAGGGCTAAGGAGACCCTTTTACGGGTCAAGGGGTGGCGCTCTTTTTCCGGCGGAGGGGTACTATCCATTTCTAATTTTTCGCACCCCTTTTTAGCACAGATGTTGGGAGGGGATGTGCAGACTCAGGGTAATAAGGTGGGAGCATGTCACGCATCCGTGTTGAGTGCCCTGGTGAAAATTGATAGTATGGATGATGTGTGCCACACACACACACAGAGAGAGAGAGAGAGATGAACAGTAAACAAATAAGGAAAACATTGTGTTGTAGGTGTAGGTGGGAAGCTGAATAAGGGCATTGTAATCCCTCCTCTAAATATATTAGGCAGAGTTGGGGCTAAATAAGGTTTTGGTTTGCATTGCCTTCATGCTTGCGTTCTTCCAGCAAGTTTGCAGTCCGACTCTGCCCTCCCCCACCAATTGCCTCACTAAGTTCTTTGTAAATTGAGCCATGTGTTGGGAGCTCTCAGCCTTTTCTCCTCTTCTTCTTTCTTCTTCTTCTTCGCAGCTGACTTAGGGAAAAGCTTGTTTGCCTTCCCTGGATTTGGCTCCTTCATGCTTCTTCTTCAGTAAATGGGAAGCAGGGAGAGGCGTATGAGCTGCGAGTGTGAGGCTTCTGCTTAGCTAATGAATGCCGTTTCCTCTGCTGCTTGCTTGCAGGAAGGAGGAACCATGGCTCTGGACGGTATACGGATGCCAGATGGCTGCTATGCGGATGGGACGTGGGAGTTAAACGTCCATGTCACAGACCTGAACAGAGATGTAACTCTGAGGGTCACAGGAGAGGTCCATATTGGCGGCGTCATGCTGAAATTGGTGGAAAAACTTGGTAAGTTGTAACTATTAGGGGGGAAAGGTGTGGCCTTTCTCCTTGCTTTGGTGGAAGCTGGAAGGCGAAGCGCTGGGTGTGGAAATGAAATTGCATATTTGCATCGCACATGGGACTGATTTCAGAAACCCATAACTATTTTTAAATGCCAGGTTTTTTTTGTTAGAGAAACTTGATGTTGGATCTCTTTCTCTAGCAGGCAGAATACAGGCCACATCTGAGTCTAACCCTTCTCCTGGTTAGCTACCATACCTTTCTCTAGTTTGGACAATGGCTGCTGGGTTCTGTACAATACGTGCACATAAATACAAGTGTGATAGTGTTTACAGGGACGTGTAATGACAAGTAGTAGAAGGTGCCATCCTGGGTCAGTGATGTGGCAGAGACGAAGGAGTCATTGGTCTAAGGATCTTGATTTGACCATACATGTGTTTAAACGTAAAGGCTGGTTTTTGCAGTCAGAAGAACTGAATAAACTGTGCTTGTATGTTCAAGCTTCACATAGAGGATTTACCCATAGATGGTGTGCCCCCCCTTCCTTCCAAACTCCTGAGCTTCTGAGAGGGGGATAGATTTCACGTGTAATACCAGAAATGCACTGCACGTGACTGAAGGAATCTAGGGTAGCATTGTTTTCGCTGCAAATTAGGGGAAGTTTCTCAGATATGATAGGTGGTTTCTAAATTCTAGATTAATGAATGCTCCATTGTATGTGGCTGTTCATTTTCTTTGGACTCATTAAGTTCAGTTTCTAGGAATTTAGACCAAGTGATAGGAAAGGAGGGTCTGTGCTAGTTATTACAAAAACTTCAAGATCGTTAAGCAGGGCGATGTTTACTATTGTAAACAGTTATTAAAATGCTCATTCCTGCACACGCCACCCCCACAAAAAAACTTCTGACTTTCTGAGAGAGTCATTGCAGTGTTATTACAGCTAGCTACCTCTCTTAGGCAAGTGTATGGTGTTATGGCTTAGATGCAGCCTCCTGTGTCCTAGGCTATGTCAGGCACCTGCTAATGAGACATGGTAGCTGTTGCTATACAGCAAGTTGTACAGTACTGCCATTAGAACATTTCTGCTTGGCACCTTATGCCTAGTGAGCTTTCATCAATGTGTTCTGCATTTTGTGGAGTGCACTGTGGTTCAGTGCTAAAGTTCCTGTGCTGGTAAAAGATGCTGAGGTTTATACAGTTGGTAATCTGAGGCTTTCCTTCCTTAATAATGCATTTGAGTCTGAATAGTATACTAGTTTAAACACAACATCCTTATCAGCTCCGCAGCACACTTCTGGTGCTATGTAAATACTTGATTTGCTGGCTAGTTATGTACACAAGTCATAGCTGGTGCAGCTAAAAAGAAAGAGTCGTCCTGCACTGTACTAAAACTTTGTACTGATGTAATAAGGAAGGAAAAGCAGATATAAATACTTGGTTCAAAAGGAAGTTTGTGTGTGTGAAGGACTCTGAGGCTTGACATGGCATGTGGGACGGTAGAAAATCAGTTTTAGAAATATTTTTTTTTGTCCTTGGGTTATGAAAAGAATGTTTCAAGGTGATTGCAGGCCTCAGCACTTAAAGTTGTTCAGCCTCTTCAAATATTAAGCGAAGAAGCACCACAGTCTCTTACATAATGAATAAGTCATGCCTTCTATTGGCTTTGCGTGTCATTGATGAGAATTGTCCACATGTGTATAATTTTCTCAAAGTATAGGATGGAATTCAGTGGAGACAGCAAGTTTTTAAGATGCTCTGTGGGATGAGTTTAATTGCCCTCCACAAGATAAAAGCTTACTTGAAGTTCAAACATATATTTTGGGAGGCCATCCTCATTCTAACTCTTACGATTCTGTGTCAATGTCTCATAATGAGGATCATGCGTGAATCTCTTTTGCAGTGGGCTTTATAAAGCTCCAGAAGCAGGTTGTGTAAGCGTGCTGTTTTGATAAAGTGTAGATCATGTAGGAGATCGTGTTGGGGTCAAAGTCCCCTCTACAAGCCAGATGAAAATAGTGGAAACTTTTTTACAATACCTTTGACCTTGGATGTAGGCCAGGTTGTAATATCTATCAAGTTAAAAGCTAACAGGACCATACAAGTAAAAACAGTTCTGAAGCTTGGGATAGTTATGGCAGCTGTGTTTTTTTTTTAAAAAATAGAACTATATTTCTTTAAACTGGCCTTTAAAAGATAATGACTGTAAACGGAAACTATGAAAAAGCGTTATATTTGCAGCGTTGTCTTTTTGTCCATCCTGTTTGTTCTGAAAAATCTTGGGATAGCAATGTGTTTGGAATAGAAGTACTTTGTATGCATCTTCTCATTAACTCTGTAAACATTGCAGCTTTCTGATTGCTTCCATTTAGCAGAAGAACATCTGTTTTGTGGAGGATAAGTCTCTAATCAGAATGACAATAAATTTGTAGTGGTCACTTCTGTAGCTGTAGCTCAGTGGCTTTCCTTGCAGAAGGTCCCAGATTCCATCCCTGGCAACTCAAGTAGGGCTGGGAGTATCAACGCCAGTCTGTGAAGACCAGGGGTTCCCACACTGTGGCCCGTGAACTTTGTCAGATATAATATTCATATATACATCTTAATTGTATTCTTCTTGTTTTTATTACTTACTGATTGTACTATATTGTATTCCACGGTAATCGAACTGTAATACAATAAAATACAATTTTATAAGAAATAAGCAATATATACAATGAAAATAATTCAGCATCTAGCACAGTGCAGATCAGTTGTTAAAAACAGCCAGAAACCAAGGTGAAATGTTTGGGAACTACTGGTGTGGACAGTATTTAAATGGATGGTCTAATGGTCTGACTCGTTATAAGGCTACTTTCTATATTCCTAACTAATTCACTGCAAATTAATGTTTGCTTTGTGGGATGGCTCAGGGGTAGAGCACATGCTCTGAATGCAGAAGTTCTCACATTCAATCCCAATCATGTCCAGGTAGGACTGGGAGAGATCCTTTCTGAAATCCTGGGAAGCCACTGCCAATCAGGTGGGACTGAGCTAGATGGAACAATGGCCTGACTCTGTATTAGGCAGTTTCCTGTGTTCTCTCTCATTGTTCACCTGTTGCATATAACAATTTTGCACTGCAATCCTAAGCGTGCTTCACATCCCACTGAGTATATTTCAAATTACTGACAGTAAGAAGATGCCAAGTTATATGTATAATACGGTCCATCCTTTAAGATGAGGGTCAGAAACTGCTACAGATGTAGCCTGTGGTGCTTCCTCATCCAACTTCCACCCTCCCCGCCCCCAGTAGCAGTTAGGCTGGAAAACAGACTCCCATTGCAGCCATTGGCATTTGTGGAGAGGGGTTTAACTGGACAGGAAAGGCTTATTCCTCTCTGTGTCACTGACTTGCTCTTGAACCCTCCCCATGTGGCATCTAGGCTTGAAAAGCAGCTTCCCTAGCTGCCAATGGAAAGCTGTTTTCAAGCCTATTTTTTTGTGAATGAATGTGTTGTGTGCAGTTAGCTTTGTGCATATTGCAGCTGGGAAGGGAAGGGTTAATGCTCCTCTCCTCAACTGCTGTCTCCATGAAGACTGCCACCCTCTGGCATTTAGACTTGTGGGGAGGGAGCTGAAATGTGTTTTTCAAGCCCAATTCACATGTGAGTGAATGAATGTGTGGGTGTGAGTACATTAATGGATGTGTACAAAGTTTGCTGTCATATGGCCCCTGAAGGGTTAGGCACGAGGGAATATGGCCCTTAGGCTCCCCATCACTTCTTTTAAGAGATATGGGGAAATGCCAAAGGGTTCCTGCAAATGGGTGGAAGACATGGGCCTCCGTTGTTGTCATAGAAACAGGGATACCAAGACAAATCCTTTACATGACTAGCAATGCTGCTTTAATTTTGTGATATATTGTGTGGGCTTTCGTATGTGGTTGTCTGCTTTGGTTATTTAAGCTACATGGTAAGCTAAGGGATCTTTGATTGCTGCTCTTTGCTTTCAATGAAACTGTTAATTGGATAAGTAACCGGCAGCTACAAAACTTAACAGAGATCACTTTAGCAAATGCTGTTGTAGTTGCCACAACTGTGGCACCCTGTGTAAGCCTTAGAGAATCACTTGAATTGCTTAACTGATGGGTTCAAGGACACTTTCTGCTTGTACTGTAGCTCTGTGTGTGAAACACACTGTGCCATCTTGCCATTTCCCTCAGTTCAGGGTCTGTGACATTAGCCATGGAGAAGGAGTCCTTGTGCAGAGGGATATTTGTTTTGAGACTGGAAGGATGTGGTGTTGATGAGCAAGAATAAGCCTATCCTTACCCAGTAATCCTGTTGATTAAATACATTTTGCTTCTGGGATTAGGAAACTGGAGAGGTGGGACCAAGAACAGTGTCCGTGAAAGAGAAGAATCATTTCCCTTTCTCCTGCACTCTTAATTACCTATTCCATCAGTATACATACATACATAATTTTATTTGTATGCTGCCTTTCCACAGTTCAAACCATTCTCAAGGCAGCTTGCAACATTAAAAGTATGTAACTATACAGCTATAAAAGTAGTCATAAAGAAGAAATAAAACATTAAAAAATACACAATGAAACTGAACAATTTCCACATAAATCAACAAGATCTAAAATAAATACGGTTTAGTGCAGCGCATGGGGACTTGCTGAGTGGGCAGCTTGATTCGGGGGCTGCTCATGGGCCGGTTAAACAACCCCTGTGGGCCGCTTGTGGCCCATGGGCCTTAGGTTGTCTATTCCTGGAATAGCTCCTCCAAACTCGATTGAAATTACAATATGCCTTCACGCTTGCACTGTTTGGGCTGCCGGAAGCAAAATACAGTGGTACCTCGGGTTAAGAGCTTACCGTAATTCGTTCTGGAGGTCTGTTCTTAACCTGAAACTGTTCTTAACCTGAGGTACCACTTTAGCTAATGGGGCCTCCCGCTGCGCTGCACTGCTGCGCAATTTCTGTTCTCATCCTGAAGCAAAGTTCTTAACCCGAGTTACTATTTCTGGGTTAGCGGAGTCTGTAACCTGAAGCGTCTGTAACCCGAGGTACCACTGTAGTTAGGTTTTGTTCAAGTCTGGAGCCAAGTGGAAGTAGCGGTATGGCAATAGAGACTACCACCGAAAAAGTCACCATGCACATGACCAGTGTTAGAAACTGAGATATGAAAGCTAGCAGCTAAATGGCACCTTAAACCTAGGTTATGGGTGCAACAACGGAATGTAGGTGCGCTTTTCCTATAACAAAGCTGAAAATGAATGCACTGCAGCTAAAATATTATGTTTGTTTTTCACATAGTCTAGTCCTTCCTCTGCCCACCCCTCTAATATTCTTGAGGGTCTCTTCTCCAGTCTTCAGAGAGTGGCTGGAAGTGGGGAGGCAGAAAAAGGTCCCTCCTTTCCTCAGAAACTGCTCGCGCTAACGAAATTCCCTGCCTAGAACAATGGGAGTTTTGAACCCTGCACATGACAAAACCACCCAGCCACCCCCAAATTTGATAATGAGCTTCCACACCAGCGATATCATATAACTAGCTATCTTTACTTAACAGTTTTTCCACAGTAATTGGAAATCCAGATTAAATGTAAAAAATATGGGCCGGCATTCAATGTTGATGTCATTTGGACAGTGCAAAAAGGTTGCATGCACGAGCAGCACCTATTTCACAGTAAACTGCTGCCTGGAAGCATTCTCAATGCGTTGCTAGTGATTTGTCAGACAGCTATTGTACTAACTTCCTGCTCTGAATCTGACCAACGTGGAGAACAAACTTAAGTTACATTGCTATTTATAGAAGATTGGCTATCCTATCTGGTGCACGTTTCGAATCATGGATAGAATCCAGTGGTAGCACAGATAATGTGCAATATTACCTTTTGCCACAGGCTGGTTCAGGAATACTTTCATTTTCTGATTAAGTAATTAATGATGGAAATGTGATGTTTAAATAGCCCAATATGCTGCTTGGGCATGGATGTTATTTTGGAATAAGGGAGACAGCTGTGGTTTATGATATTTTCTTTCTTCATTGTCATTCTTCCATCCCTCGTTTTAGACATTTTTTAATTTTGGTGGAGCTTTTCAATCTTTAACCCTTTCAGCTGTTTTTCGTTGAACTTTTAATCCCTGCAAATCAGATAGATAGTCTGTTCCTTCAGTACCTTTCTGTTACTGGAATCTGATGATAGCAAGCTCAAGTGTTTCTCTTAGGAATAAATGTGTGAAATTCAGGGCACAAGCATTCATTTAGTGGTGGATTTCTTTCTTTCCCATTAACGTGGGGGTTGGTGAGAGAAGGAAGGTTTATGAATAAAACACAAAGAAAATGCAGTGTTATTGATTTACCAGTTTTGCGCGCACTTGAGGTTTTACTGTAATGGAGGGAATGCTTGCAGATTCATTGAGTTGAATCTGTAATGAACCTTCTGTAAGCAACAGAAATAAAAACAATTCAGTCCAAATGGTCAGTATCGAAGTTTTTTCATTTAAAGTTGTTATAATTTCAATGAACAAGTCTTCAGTTTTCTCTGTTGCCTTTTATATAACTTCCTTTCATCACTCAGCCCTACCTTTCCCCCCTCTTTAATTTGGGTTTTTGGCTCAAGTCCATAGATGGCTACAGGGAGATCTGCATGCAAATTGCAGCTTTCTTTAACATTTCCCCAAATTCCCCTCCATTCTTCCACCCCTTCTGCATTGCAAAAGGCTTTTAAAGCTCCCCTGGGTATAAAATAAACAATTTGCATTGTTGAATAGGGGACTGTAGTTTGGGAAACTGAAACAGAAACCCCCACTGTGATATCCCCTTGGGGTGTCTGCATGTAACCGGGCTCCTTGATTAATATTTTGAATGAGGGGAAGCCAGCTTGATGGTCAACAGAAAAGAAAATGTACTTTGAAAGCACACACCTAGGAGCAAGCCTCTCTCTAAATATCGTGAGATTTACTTCTGAATATGCATAGGATTGTGCTATTGATGTGACTAAGAGTCTGGCACTTCTTGCTATTTAACAGAGCTTTTATTAAATCTCTTTGCTTGCTCTAAGCTAGCCTTCTCCAGATTGGACTTCAGCTCCCAAAACATTACACTAGTTTAAAATATATGGAGGGCACCAGGTTAGAAAAGGCTGCATTGCACTAGTATAGTGTTCTTCCTGCAGCTTACTGTGTATATGATTATAATTTTATTACTAATTAGTCTTATCTATTTTAGGTGGACAAAAATGTGCCCTTCAGTGCCTGAGTTAAATTGAGTTTCAGATTCCTTGGTTTGTCAGCTGCTTGCTGGCATGGCTCTTTAGACTTGTGATTTAATGTGTCCGCTCTGATGTAAGCATCCTCTTGAAGGAAAACCCCTCTTCTTAGGAAGTCACAGGCATGTGAATCTGGTTTGTCAAAGTAAAGGAGGAGGAACAAACGGGGACATGATAGCAAGCAGGCTTTAAATAAGGCAAATGACTCTGTGTGCTAAGCATCCATCAGCGTCCTTTCTGAAGAGGAAGTGACACATAAGCTTTGGCACTCTCCTTACTCAGTTGGCAGGATTTGCAGCAAAGCACAATATCTAGCTGTTGACTTGCCCTTGAGCATAAAGCATTTGCTATAAAGTGCCTATAGTGAAATGGATTCTCCCCCCCCCCCCCCCCGGTGAAAGGTAGCTTTTAAATAACTGGTCAAAAACGTGCTGTTTGATTTCGGGTGTTAGGAGGCAGGATGGTAATATTGAGACTTGTTAATGCTCACAGCTTCCCCCCCAGCTGCCAACAGATGGGTTTGGTTTAACTGCTATAGATTTGTTTAGGAGATAGGAACAGCTTCTTTGGATCAGACCAGTGAATGGTCCAAATGCTGCAAATTGGATCTGAATGGCAATTTCAACAGCGTAAGATACTCAAGAGCTCTTCTCTGGCTCTTGGCTCTTTCTGTCTTCATTCCATTAATATTTATAAGTATTTTGATACCCAGAACATTGACTTTATTAGTGTATGTCATTGATATTTACTGCATGGGTTTTTATTAAAAAGTTTTGGATGTATATATTTACATCTTGTATCCTGTCCACACACAATCCTTCGTGGTAGATTAGATTAAGAGAGTCTTGCCAAAGATTGGTTGGCATCCTTCTGTCTCAGGACACAGTGGAAGAGTGCACCTTTGGGGTGAAGTCAAACTGTTGTAGAGTTACAGCACCTTCTGCTGTGGCTGTAGAGACTAATACGGGAGAGGCATGTTTTGTTGCAGCTGGGGCAGATGAAGGTGTTCAGTTGTGTTGCTGCAGGTGTACCATGACATTTCTTTCTGCACTCCTCCCAGCAGTTATTCCTCTTCTGATCACTGTTATGGATATACAACCTGTCTCCAGGCACTATGGTCGTCTGCAAGGGAATCCCACATGGTGGGGTTAATGCTGCTAGCCTTTATGTCACGTTCGCAGACATCTTTGTAGCACAAGAGTTGGTCTGCCAATGGACCTGGGGCCTGACGTCAGCTCCCTGTAGAACGTGTCCTTGGGAATCCTGCCACCTTCCCTTCTGTGTACATGACCAAGCCAGCGTAGACGTCGCTGAGACAGGAGTGTGAACATCCTGGGAATGTGGACTTGAGAGAGCACATCTTTGTTTGAGACTCTTGTCTTGCCATTTGGTGCCCAAAATCTTCCTGATTCAGCGCATGTGGAAGGTATTGAGGCATCATTCCTGGCTGGGTATAAGTTGCCCACGTGTCTCTACCATAAAGCAAGCAGTGTGCCCAACACGCACATCTGGTAGACTTTCATCTTGGTACAGTGGTACCTCGGGTTACAGACGCTTCAGGTTGCAGACTCCACCAACCCAGAAATAGTACCTCGGGTTAAGAACTTTGCTTCAGGATGAGAACAGAAATCGTGCTCGGCGGCACGGCAGCAGTAGGAGGCCCCAATAGCTAAAGTGGTGCTTCAGGTTAAGAACAGTTTCAGGTTAAGAACGGACCTCCAGAACGATTTAAGTTCTTAACCCGAGGTACCACTATATTGGTTGTTAGTATCACATTCTCCCATAACTTTTTGGAGAGGCGAGCCATTACCGTAGCTGTGTGTTGTGCAAATGGAAGATCTTGTTCACAGCTTCCGCTGATAGGATTGGTTAGGTGAACCTTGCCCACGTAGTACAGTCGTACCTTGGTTCTCGAACGGAATCCATTCTGGAAGTATGTTCGACTTTCAAAAGCAAAGGTGCAGCTTCCGATCGGCTGCAGGAGCTTCCTTCACTCAATCGGAAGCCGCATTGGATGTTCAACTTCCCAATAATGTTCACAAACTGGTACACTTACCTCTGTGTTTGGGGCATTCAGGAGCTGAAAGGTTCAAGTCGCAAGGTGTTCGAGAACCAAGGTTCTGTACAAGCTGTTAGAAAGAAAATATTCATTTTGCCTTAAATAGTTCATTATGTCATTTAAAATGTACATTCTGTTACCATAACCTTGGTTTTCAAAATGGGACAATTTTTTTTTACAATTAAATAAATAGTAACAGGAAACATTTATAACTGAATTAGTCATTCAGGGGCTACAAGTTTAAAGGAAATACTCAGGCAGGGGTCATAGAAGTAGGATTTTAAAAATATTTTTAAATTGCAGGAGTCATATGACAAATAGTTTGCTCTTTTCCTAGCCCTTTCTGCTGCCAAAACTATTAGAGGGAATTCCTATAGATATCTGCTGTCTCTTGTTATCAGTTCATTTAGTTCTGTTTACTTCCAAGAGGACAGAACAGTTTATCTTGCTCCTTTCAAATTAACTGCATGCATAGAATAGAATAATCTTATACGTTTCCTTATAAGAAGACAGAAACAGCACTGAGAACTGGTTTGGTCTGAAAGATTGCAGTCTTCTTAGCAATCCTAAAGTACTGGTTTTGTTATACCGCAGGCAGGAAACAGTTGGGTTGTAGTTTAGACCCAGCCCAAATCAGTAGCTTCCTCTTAAGACTGTGACTTTGTTGTTTCTATTTCCAGAGTTCCAGAGTTATTTATCCATAACTTTCTAGGGAACTGAGCCTATATTTTTTAAAAGCCTAATTTGATTGTAATTTGTTGTGGTTTATAGAACAGTTTCTAAAGCAGAGTTGCTAAGCTGTTTGCTTGTTTCTGGCTTGGTTTGAGGGATCTTGAGGGCGGCGGCTGCCAGCAGCATCTTTTGGGCCCACTGAACGAAAAGTATACAGCCCACTCCTTTGGTGACTTTTGGCAATTCTTCTGAGCTATGAACTGGCCCTGGGGAACAGTATCTGGTCAAGTGAAAAGGGTATTGTTTACCGTGAAAAACTGTCTGGCCTTCCTTTCAGCGACTGTTGAAAAGTGAATTGAGGGATTTCTACATCAGTATTATTAGGGGGAAATGAGCCCATGATGACCATTAATAAAGCAAATTCTTAGTTATTTGATTTATATCATCTGTTGGAAATCTGAGGTGAGATACCCACATAGCTGAAGTTGCCCTCAACTCAAGTCACCATGAAGCAAAGTCTGAAATAGTTTACTGCTGTGGAAGATTAGGCTGGAAAATGATCTATACATATAGCTTGTAGGCTTTGCAGATATTTATTCAGATAGATACAAGTAGAAAGTACCGTATTTTTCGCCATACTGTATAGGACGCACTTTCCCCCCCTCCAAAAATGAAGGGGAAATGTGTGTGCATCCTATGGGGCGAATGCAGGCTTTTGCTGAAGCCTGGAGAGCGAGAGGAGTCGGTGTGCACCAACCCCTCTCGCTCTCCAGGCTTCAGGAAGCTCTGTGCAACCCTCGGGAGACCGGCTGCGAGGGTTGCGCAGAGCTGCCTGCAGTCCCGGGCTCAGCGCAGCTCTGTGTGGCCATCGGGAGCGGGGCGCGAAGTCCCGCCCGGCTCCCGATGGCTGCGCAGAGCTGCCTGCAGTCCCGGGCTCCGCACATTTCTCCCCATCACCAGCCCCACAAGCTCGGGGGACAGTGGGGAGGCGGAGCGCGCCTTCTTGCTGTTCCCCGACCTGGTTCTTCCAGCCTCGCACCTGGGGGGGAAATATATATTTTTCCTTTATTCCCCCCCCCAAAAAAACACTAGGTGCATCCTATGGGCCGGTGCGTCCTATGGGCCGCAAAATACGGTAGCTCTGTTGCTCCAGCTTCCAGATGTAACACAGACTCCAACTCATGGACAGACTCACTGATTGTGCCTTAATCATTTATATAGAAGGCAGAGGACCCTTGCAGCTGGCTTGGCTGACCTTTCATCTCTCATACATGGGGTAATTTGTGCCCATGGATGCAATCAACCCTTTCCTCTGTGTCCAATACATGGGGTAATTTGTGCCCATGGATGCAATCAACCCTTTCCTCTGTGTCCACTTCCGCCAACATATTCTTCTCTATACTCACTACAGGTTACAATAGTATAGAAATAAAATTGCCACATAAAATATTAGAAAAGCAATGTTAGGAAATTGTGTTTATTATCTTAAAAATGTTCTAATCTGACTTCCAAATGCTTGTTCAACAAAAGTTTCAAATTGTCCTCTGGAAGATTGTTGGGCATTGGTAGAGGCCAAGAAAGGAAGAATTCAAAAGCTGTGGAACAAGCATCAAATACAAGCATCAAATATGTTTGTTGCAAAGGCATGAATGACAGTGGCTGCATCAGACCTGTTAGAGGAGTCCTCAACCTTGTGTCACTGTGCAGAAAGCTTTTGTGGCAGTCATCCAGGAGCACTCAAGGTCTCTTGAGTCTGAGCCACTGAAGGGAAGGGGGCTGAGCCACATTGACGTTCCATTCCCAAATCCCAGGGCCTCTTGATGATGACTGCAGACAGAAGTTACTCTCATGAAAGGGTTAGCGGGTGGGGTGGGGGAAGCTTTGGGTAACCTCCCAGTCAAATCTCATATAGTAACTTTTAATGCCTCCAGAAATGGCAGCATATGATTTTCAGGGCAACTATTCTTCAAGTTTGTCTGAATGTATCCCCATTCACTCTAAAATACGTACAAATACAATGGTACCTCAGTTCTCAAACGAAATCTATTCTGGAAGTCCATTCGGCACAGCTTCCCATTGGTTGCAAGAGCTTCTTGCAGTCAGCGGAAGCTGCGTCGCACGTTCGGGTTAAGACTATGCAAGAACATTAGCATATAGTTCTCCATTTTTAAATATGCTCTTCACCAAATGAGGGGGGAAATTCTGTGCTTATTTCTACTGCAGTAGTTTAAGATGCTGCTTAATTGAAATACTTTATTGTCACTTGTACAACTTGTATACAGTGAGATTACACAAATTAATTAATTAACCAAATTAATGCCGAGTGACTACAAACAAACAATACCACCAACATTCTCTTCCAAAATAGAAGATGTAGTGGGGTGTGGAACTAGAGACTTTCCACATATTGTTGGGCTGTCAGCTCTCATCAGTCTCAGCCAGCAAGGTCAATAGTCAGGATATTGGGAGCTGGGAGTCCCAGCATCACCTGGAGCAGGGCAGTCCAACCTCTCAGACCAAGCGGGCTGCAAAAGTACTTTGACATAGAACCTGCATGCCACTTAAATTTCCATATTGTAAATTTAAGTGTTCACAATATAGGTAACAATTAATATAAATATATTTAATTAAATATAATTAAGTGCACAATTAATAGATTTAATATCCTAAAATAGCATGACATACAAAGTAATGTCTGTTCCATGCTATCCTGAACCCCAAGCTGCTACAGCTGGACAGAATGCTGCCAACACTGCTTGCGTTTCATTTCATTTTCTCTTTCCTTCCCTTCTGTACTGTGGTAGCAGAAAGAGAGCAAGCCCTGCTCTGTTATCTATTAGTGGCAGATGGAAGGGGCTGATCAGAACGGTCTTGACAGAACACCCCCTCCTACTCTAGGGTAAAGGGCTGAGAGGGCAGCTGTGCCATCATAATGTGTGCGCATAGACAGGACAGACTGTACCCACAGTAGCTCTACACCTCTTCGAGTGGAGAAGGAACCAAGCAGTGCTTCAAGAGGGGCTTAAGGCAAGCCCAAACCATCTCAGGGCTCAGCCCTGGTACAACTTCTTTCCAGTGGCATATGAAAGTGGGCTGCTTAGGCACACCGAGAACTCCTTTCGCTTACCACCTGAGAAATAACCCCACACAGAGGGGTGGAGGCTGCCAAGTTCACAGGGTGGGGCTTCCAGGGAGTCTTGTGCCTCCGAAGCCTTTGAGAGAAAACATGATAGCTCTGGACTGGCAAGCGAGTCCCATCCACAGAGAAGGAGCTCACACACTGCATTCTGTTGGCTCCTCGTCTTTGCTGAGAAGTACATTCAGCAGGCGCACCAATTCACTGAAGAGAGAGACCCACCTTGCTTTTCCCTCCCTCATGTGGAAAATCCCTCCATGTTTTTTTGTTCCTTCCCTTCCCTCCAAGTTTGTCTGCCATTGGCGGAGAATAGCGTTCCGCTGCATCAGATACCGTAGCTGCCACTGAGGCAGGCAACCAAGGCTTTGACTGAAATAGGCAGTGTGTGAACCGCCACAAGGTAGACTGCGGGTGGCGTTGGCAGCAGAGCAGCAACGGGGGCTGAGGAGAAGAGCGACCTCCAGGACACATGCTTCAGTATGGAAAACACAGATATATAAACTAATCACCAAATGGCACCTTAAGCCTAGATTACAGTTGCCACAACAGACTGTCTAGGTGCCATTCTCCTCCCCTCCGAGAGGGTTGTTGTTCATTTCATTTCTATACTGCTTTATATTTTAAAGAAGAATCTCAACACAGTTTACAACACATTAAAACATCAAATAAAATGATCTAGAATAAAACTGGCAAGAAATCTCCACAGATTGGCCAGCACTCTGTCGTGCACCAGCGTCTTGGTGCTGGGGCATGTGGGGGTGTGCATGGCAGCAGAAAACGCAGCTGTGCACCAGCCAAATGGTGGAGATGTCAGTCGCCAATCCTGGCAACAAGACATATTCACTTGACCGTAATTGGACATGCTCCTAGAGCCCAGGGAATTTGGAACACTAGCAGGCTTTATTACTGCACAGGTTGCAAAATTTGCCTTGGCTGCAAGTAAGTTGAGAGCTAGGCACCAAGACAAGTATCATAAGGGGGAGTGTGAGAAGTGGAGTGCTTAACTTATGCGGGCTTTCTCCAACAACTTCTGCTGCTGTATATTTCTTCGAATTATTGACATTGTTGTCAAGAGCCACCAAAAAAGGCCTCGCAAGTCACATGTGGCCCATAGGCCATGTGTTGGACCACCCTGACCTTGCGATTGTGTGTCTGCCCTGCTAAATTTCGTTTCTCCAACCCACCCATTTTCAGGACCAAAGTACAAGCATTCTGAACTCTTAAAAAAATCCAAAGTTAATTCTTATCTCGTGTGTCTCCTATTTATGACTCTTCCATTTGCTGTGCTGATAACATTTTCTTTTAAGGAATGTGTGTCTCCTTCAAGTATCCCTACTTGGAACATTTTCTCCTAACTTCATTTGAGTCAGCATGACTACTTGTGATCAAGCTATGAGCTTAGGAGAGAGTAGAATGAAATGTAAATCAGCAATGTTTTGTTGGATGGGTGGCTGGATATCATAGAATGGAATGACTGGGGCTGCTACTTGCATTCCTAAAAACATAGTTAGCAACTGTTATTATGGTCTGGAAATGCACCCATACTGCTTTTAAAATAAAAACCCAGTGAACAAAAACTAGGCATTCTAATGCAATAAATTATGTTTGGTGTGTATTAGAGTATTCAGCCTTGTAAGGTATGTCAGTATTAGCCTCATATTGCAAATGGAAGGATGAGAGGTTTGTTTATGGCCATCTAATGAACTCATTCCAAAGGCAAGATTAGAACTATAGACTTCCTGGTTCATGAACCAGCCTCTGCCACTATTCAACAGTTGAAGTTGGTTCTGTGCTCTTCAATGCCTTGAAATAAGGCATTCAGATGCCTCATCCAGTTGAGACTTTCCGGTTCCCTTTTCCCACTGAAAATTTGCAGTGTTCTGGCTTAGAGAAAAGTTTATAAAGATCGCTTGCGCTTTTAAATGGAAGCATGGCATTAATGGTTTTTAAGTAGCAGAACTTAAAGGGAGCTTATGAGTGTTGGAGACTTGTTTTCTTTTGGGTTGAAATTCGGTTGCCCATGGGTACAGAAACGGGGGCATTCTGTATTGCAGTTGGGTATTGGAAAAGCTAATGCACGAAAACTCCTCTAGATATGGACGTCTACACTATCTTTATCTGGAACTGGGAGAAACAAACCATGAAGCTTGGCTTGGAATTACATGTGAACCAACATTCATGGTTTGTTTATCTCCATGCAAGCTGATTAGTAGAGGCCAAGGCATAGTACAGTACTTGTTTTTCATTTGGGACAAACTAGGAATGTTGGCCTCACGTAAAGCTAGGTCAAGTCTTGTGGTTTGTTTCTCCCAGCACTGGACAAGACAGAGTGAAGTGTAGTATACATTTGAGAAGTATGCACCAGCATTTAGCTCACTTACAGTAAGCAATGGTTTCTTTCCTACTGTGGCTTACTGTAAGATATGTTCCAGCCCAATGTCTGTTACGTCTGTACGTGGGCCATTGTATACCAATTGGAAACAATTATCATAGAATGCTTGGAAATGGTGAATTTAGAAGTTTGTATTTGTTTTAGATCAAACTGCTCTTGAGGACGGCAATCTGGAATCTGCCACATACATCTAAACCTGAAGCAGCAGAAGTGCTGGTGATGCAGAAAGCTTGTTTCAGTGCCAAGACCATTCCCCCACCCTCAGTGTTTTTCAGAGAAGCAGAAGTTTGGCCCACAGTTCATCATAGTCATTTGACAGAATTCTCTGAGAGCAGCCAAGCCTCGTTGCAAGCTGCATGCTTTTCTATATTTGGTTTTGTTTAATTTGATGGTAGAGTATCCTGGCTGCCACTCCTGATGTCCAGCTATATTGCACCAACAGAACTTGCTTCTCTTTAAAGAATTTGTTGTTTTTATGATGTCAGTGCTTTGATGTCTTTAGAACCAACTGTGCCTTCCCTTTTCCTCTCTGCCTAAGTTAAGCTTTTCAGAAAGATCATGTGTTTCTCAATAATTCTCAAAATGTTTTCTTGTTAGGAAGTAGAATCTTAAGTGCTTTATATTTCTTATGACCATTAGTTTAGCTGCTGTGGTGGTGCAACGCCTTCACTGTGTCCCTTTAAACAGTTTCTTGTTCTCTGTGAAGATAAGCCCTTCCTCTCTTATCATAGAGCACTTCTTACTTTAAGTTTGCAGAGGATTCTGATGTTCCTAAGTCAGAGGTTTTGAACCTTTTTGAGTCCATGGCTCTTACGTTTTTCCTGCGGCATTCCTGTGGGGCCCAGGAGCCCAGTTAGGTCACCCCTTGCTTGCAGAGCTGGCAGCCTCTCACCCTTTTTTGAACACTCTCCCTTGTAGGGTGTCCCCTCAGCCTCCTCTCCTCTCCCCACTCCTTGGGAGTCCTCTGGGCAGCGGCAGCTGCTCCCTCCAGGCCTCTGAGCTGCCCCACCCCACCCCAGAGAGAGGCATCTCCTCACACTGGCCCGCAGGGGCCTGGGAAGCACCCCCTGGTCAGACCCAGAGGCACCATTCGCCTGCGGAGCTTGTAGCCAGGGCTGCTGCAACAAACAGCCATGCAAGCCTTTGGGAGGCAGAGACGTGAGAGGGCATCAGAGGAAGGGAAGGAAGGAAAGAGGTGCAAAGGCCAGGGTTGCCTGCGGCACCCCTAACCATCCTTCAAGGAACCCCAGGGTGCCAAAGCACACAGGTTGAAAACCACTGTCCTAAGCCATTAAATAGCTCTAAGCCAGGGTTGCATGCGCTTGGTTAAAACTCGTTGAAAAGTAATTCAAAATCTGCATTGGGCAAAGAAAGGTTCTGTGGGTTGTAGGGGCAGTTTTCATCCTTTGCCATAATTCCAATTTTTTTAACTAAGGCAGAAGCAAGAAACCTTGGAAGGCAACGACCACTAGAAATCCTGTTTGGCCAGCTTTCATCAAATTCTCCCACACATTTTCAAGCAGCCATCATGAATAGAAACTTTTTATCCTAATGAAAGCTGAGATTTTCAGGACATTGGATTATGTGCCCAATGTGGAATTGTGCTATACACTCAGCGCTGCCCTTAGAATGCTACCATTACTAGCCAGTTGCCTGGTAGTTCCCTCACATAGCTCAGCTGTGCTCTGTAGTGTCCTTGGGAAACTGCCATCAGCCAACAATGGTTCTTAAATAAGAGATCAAATGTTAGACCCCTTAAATAAGGAGAACAGGTCCTATTGGCAGGCTGTGAGCAGTTGCGTAAAATGAATTTACATCGTCACACATCTATATTAAGTTTTGTGATTGGGTTGTTTGGATCAATGGCTAGGAGTCAACTAATGAGTCTTATTAGTGGAAGCACATGCAGGTACATCAACCTGCCCCATCTTGTCCTCACTGCCCTGACAAAATTGAAAGGGAGAGGGGAGAGAATCTGGAGAAACCCTAGAACAGTGTTTGTGGGGAGTGGGGTGTTCATTCTTTCCGGCAAACAAAAGCTTGCATTGATGGAACAATTATCATATCACTACATTAAATTCCGCCCAACCTGTTTTGAATCTGGCTGAGTAGATTATTGTAAGAATTTGGGCTGGCAACGTGCTATTGATATCCCACCTCTGTTCCTTCATGGAACTCAAAGTGGTGTATTTGGGGTTGTAGCCAGGCTCTGGCCAAACCCAGACTAGGTTAGATTCACAACACCCCAGTTTGGAAATAAGTTATGCAACTTTCTATGTTAAAATGTGCAGAATTACTTTGGAACAAGTTACCTTTATTCTGTAATAAATGAATCTTGAAACATGAACCTGGTAATGCCGATAAAGGCTTTGATGTGCCAGCCTCACTTCCTTTTGAACATCTCCTTTGCAAAGACTCACCTTTTTCACAGCCAATTATCTAATGTAAGCTATTCTTCCGAGGTTGAAAAATGCATTGGCAAGCACCACCTTACCTTTGCATATGGCTAGACCTGCACAAATATATTCAGAATATTTATTGCATGCTAATAAGTACTTCCGGGGGGGGGGCGACAGAGGGATGAAGTTTTACTTCATGTAATTGTTTTCTGGGCTGAAAGAAACTGAATTCATGTGTTTGGACCTGATACTGGTTTTCTTCTCTGGGTCTTGTGTACATGACCAAATAGTATTGTCATTGCATGAGCTGAAACTATTACCTCTTTTGCCCTTATCTGCTGCTTAGCCACCTTAAGAGTAAATGTTCAGTAATGCAGCTTCCAAATAGTATATTAGCATTTATATAACTTCAAGCTGTTTGAAGAATAACTGTCCTAAAAAATAAAAATCAGTACCATTTTAATTATCACTCTGTAGAAGTAACAGCTTATGACTCTGTAGCCAAAGAAATTTGTCAGTAACCTGTATAGACTGAATTCACTTGATTTTTCTGTTTGTTTCCTAATCTTTTTATCTTTGCTGTCCTAGACGTCAAGAAAGATTGGTCCGACCACGCCCTGTGGTGGGAAAAGAAGAGAACATGGCTCCTTAAAACTCACTGGACCTTGGATAAGTATGGGATACAGGCAGACGCCAAACTACAGTTTACTCCTCAGCACAAACTCCTCCGACTTCAGCTCCCCAACATGAAGTACGTGAAGGTGAAAGTGAACTTTTCCGATCGAGTCTTCAAAGCTGTGTCTGACATCTGCAAGACCTTCAGTGAGTATCTGCTGGTTATGGAGCCAAATGTTGCCTCTTCATGTGTCAAGCAGCTTGAGGCAGTCGTTCTTGATACCTGTTCCGTAATGCGATAGTTATCTGAAGCATCAGCTTTCTAGCAAATACAGATTAGCCTGCTTCCTCTGGATTGATTCTTCAACTTCCTAAGGGTTTATTATTGCACATGGCCCTTGTGAAAATAGGAAAGAAAAACTTTTGGCTGGTGGAACTAGTAAAATACCAGCCAGACAGTGGGAATCTGTCAGTTATGCACAAATATATTTACTACTTGAGGAATTTATACCACACAGATTAATAAAAATCCCAGAGCAGCATACAACACTCAGAAACACATTTAAAACATACAAATTAAAACCATGCAGAAATATAGCAAAGAAAAACATAAAATCATTGGGAGCAGCACAAAAACAACAAATCCAGCCAAGGTCATATATATTTAAAACTCCTTGCCTTTAACCAGTAGGCACCAGGTGAGGCTCCCTTGAGAGAGCATTCCACAGGGCAGTTCCACTCAGAAAGGCTTCTTCCAGGGTAGCCCCCTGGCAAACATCATATGAACCTGGAACAGGAACCCTTGAGGATCTTGGTTGTGAGGGCAGGTACATGTGGAGACAGGTGGTGCATCAGGATCCTACAAAGATCTGAGATCGTGGAGCGGACTGATGTCATGGGTACTGCTGGTTCAAAGACACTAAAGAAGGGGAAAGCAGTGTTATTTCCCCTATGCAGCTTGTACAATGAAGGAACATTGTGGCAGGCGAACAGTTCCATGCTCTCCAGACATTCCTCTTCCTCTTGGCTTCCTTATGGTACAGCCCCAGACACTTGGAGATTGTTACACAATTTAAAATAGAGTTTATTGGGGGTTTGTGTCCTTGAAATTGTGGTTTAATATGTGGATTTTTCATTGGCTTGGTAAAGGAATGTTCATCCTGTCAGCATCCCATTGAAATCTGGCAAACACGTCTGGTTTCTTGTTTTGTTTAAATGGTTTTGATATACTTGTGGATGATATCTCCCATCGGCTGGAGCTCAGTTGGCTCCTTAGTATCCAAGGAGTTGGGGGAGCTTAAATGGAATGGCAGAGGCTTGAGCAAAACTCCTGTGTAGAGGCACAAGGAACAGGGCCTTCTCTGTGGCCATTCCTAGACCTTTCTCACAAGAGAGTTGCATTAGGCTTTGTCCAGAAAGATTGCAGGGATGGGGCGGAAGACCATTCTTTTTTAGAAAGGTGCCTTATAAAAAATATTCTATGATTTGGAGTATAAAAGTTGCTGTAAGTTCTTTGAAAGACATAAAACATGCTAATAGTTTTCTGTTAATAGATGATAATAGTACATTCCAGAATGGACTTGCCTTCATTGGAGGTTTTTAAACCGAGGTTGGATGGCCAGCTGTCAGGGATTATTCAGCGGTGATTCCTGCATTGCAGGGGGTTGGATTAGATGACCCATTGGCGATCCCTTCCAGTGCTACCATTCTAGGATTCTCTGTAAGTTGGAATGGTGTTATATTAGGCACATAATTATGTGTATGAGGCATTAGGAGAGTGGTACATGTTGTACTCCTTCTGGGGTAGTTTGTAGAGTGACTGCGGCAACCCAGGCAGATGGACAGGGTTGGTTAGAGCATGATGATGATAATGCCAAAATTGCAGGTTCGATCCCTGTATGAAACAGCTGCATAGTCCTGCATTGCAGGGGTTGGACTAGATGATCCTCAGGGTCTCTTCCAATTCTATGATTCTATGGTGGTGATGATTTGTCCACCTTTGGTCCCCACCCTGCACTCCGCTCTCACCTGTGGCTCCAAGAAGCTGTCAGTGGGCTGTCACTAGGAAACTGCTGGCCAGCTAAACCAGGGGAGGGTTGCCGATGGGTCTCAAATCCTCAGTGAATTAGGGACTTCTGCTGCATGCAAAGACAGGCTCTAGTGGATGAAACCAATAGTGGGATCAATGGTCAAGAAGGTGGCTTCTGTACATGCTGTATAGGGAAGTGGAGGGCACATGGGGCTCATCAGCCTGAGAAGGTAGCCCATCGAGGAGAAGGTCAACTCTGATCCTAAACCTACAGTGGCTTGCTGTTATCTTCGGAAGAAGAAAAAAGCTAAGGTAGACTAATCCCAAGTGGAGCCCATAAGCCAAGTTGGTGCCAAATATTTTGCTCTGCTTTGCTTTGGACCACATCATCAAGGCTGAGCATGGGGTCTTGATGTCTGGGCAGCCCAGGGCATCCATACACACTTTGGTGCTGTTAACACAGTGGTTTGACTTCACCTCTGGAGGTTCACTCCATTGTCTCTCAGTGCAGACGGTTGCCAACAACAATTATATAAATTGAAAGTGAATTGATAGGGCTCCTTTCCCTAAACTAATAGTAGTCATTGTGGTTCCCGCCATGCTGGCTGGGGCTGTTGGGAGTCCAACAACATCTGGAGGACACTGTGTTAACTACCACTGTTTTAGTTTGGACCCTGAGATAGAACATTTTGTGAATCTTTGTACTTTTGTCCATTTACTGTATTTATTTCCCCCAATTTGAACTATAAAGTTGTGATTTTCTTGAGTCAAAATGAGAGTACCCCAAAACTTTTTTTTAGAAAAAAGCACCTTTGCATTTTAGACTGAAAAAATCCCATTATTTGAAGCTACTGGAAGATTGGGAGCTGGTCATAAGATGTACTGACACTAAAGGCAGATTATGAGGATGCTGTGTTTATAAGAAAAATGGCTATCAAAAGGCCATTCTTTTCCCATAGATCAAAGCTGCCCAACTTGTAGTCCAAGTTCACATCTTTTTGACTCAGAGTTCAAGCTAAAGCTGCCTTAGCTCTTTAATGTTGCTGGCCTTTGTTCTATTTTGTTTTGCTGGTTTTGGCGACATCTTTGTTGATTTGATTTGTCTCTTTTATTGGATGGTGTGTGTGTGTGTTTAAATTATTATGAATATTGGTGAATATAAATATTACAAGTTTAATTTAAAAGATTTATACCCTGCCTTTAACTGGAATGATAAGGCAGTTTACAACAGATGCTAATAATATAATATGAAATCTGATTCATAACACACATGTGCATGCACACATAAGAAAACGTCATAAGAAGAGGCTCACTGGATCAGACCAAAGGTCCGGCCAGTTTGTGTTCTTAACACTGTGCTAAATATGTGGGTGTTTAGGTCGGTCACACACTTCCTCAGCTACAATTTATTCTAAAAGATACTGCCCTTCATCCAGGTTTTGCTTTTTAAAAAGCTATTGAGAGTGCCTTAGTATCAAACTAGATGTGAATTAGACAGCATGCAAGGGTGAGCTTTTAATCAGGATTGCAGTATGTGAGATTGAGAGTGGAATCCTTCCTTCCCCAGTTGCAATCTCATTGAAAATCTCCCGCCCCGCCCCACCAGGAAAAGAGCTCCCATTGATACCAGTGAAAATCTCACAGCCCTCCCTGCTTTTAAATCAACAACAACAACAACAGCAATGCCCATAAATACTTTCTAATTATGTGTTTCACATCCTTGCATCTAGTTTGGCCCTCAGTCTTGCTACAGAAGCTGTGCCGATCAATTTAAAGTTACATACTGTTGAATTCTTCTTTTACTATGTCAAATTTCTACTTTGGGTTACTTGTCAAAAGCAAAACACCATTCGTGCCTCATGTCTAATAACCTTTACTAACACGCCCATCCATGCTGAGTGCTAGGATCTCTGTTGAACCATAAAGTGGGAGCATCCTTAATCAAACAAACTTCTGTTTATATGTTGAGAGAGAGAATCCTTACCTGCTCAGTGCTGCAGGAAAAAGAAGGGCATGGGGAAGAGAGCATGAATACAAGTGGGCAACCTGTGGCCCACATGCAGTCCTGAGGCTTTATTTGTAGCTGATGGATTCTTGTTAACATTGGATACTGGAATTTGCTCCCCCTCTACTTTATTAGTAAGATAAGAATTGAAGATAAGAGTTTGAATATGTGAAGGGAAAGATTTCTGAGTGCCCAACCCTGCCCATAGCATTGTTTTTCAGTCAAACATTTTGATTTAGTGTTAACAGACCACAGCAACACTTAACTTTGTTTTATCTGCCTAATTCTGTGCGTAGTGTCTTCTGAGAGATGTTGGTGTCAGTATTATCCAGCCTTATTTAAATAAAGGCCAGTTCTGAAGTGAAAACTAAGTCAAGAGTTTGCAACCGGAATCTTGCAACTTGAGCTTTGTTATAATCAATCTTTTTTTGCTTTTAAAATAAAAATGGATAACTCTTGGCTGACCTATTTCTGTCAAGAGGCAGGAAGTGAGCCACTGTAAGCAAACATATTATAGCATCAAAGTGATAGCCACAAATTGGAGAATTAATTTAAAAGCATGTAGTATTATTGATGATTGATTTTAAAATGTCCTTCCAGTTCACGTTAGATCATTTTCCATACTGATTCTGAAGGCTGGGGCAGAAAACAAGCATAAACCCATTGGTACAACAAAATTGCACTTTATTAAAATGCTTCCTTTAAAAACTACAGCAACCCTAGACACACTGAGTCTAGAAAGCCAGATCAAAAGGAGGTCTTACTACTCTTCCAAAAAGTGTGTGTGCAGATTTAGCAGGTGGGAATCCACAAATTTCTTTCGGGGAGGAGGGAGAAATAGAGGGGAGCAGTCAACAAGATTTTTCTTTGTTGTTCTGAATTTGGCACAGCAGTATCATTAAGAAGACTGCCTCAAAAGTATGTTGGGCCTAACCCTGTCCACATGCTGAGATAATATTATGAGGCTGTTCTCTGGATATACTGTCTTTAGGAATGAGGCAGGTGGTGACGCATGTCTTATTGGTGGCAGGCAAAAATAGCCCAGCTTTGGCTTTTTAATTGGTGTTTGATTGGAACTACTTTAGGCTACTCTGGTGTGTTTGGTCATTTGTGTTTGCAATACAGTGAACCCTCCGGATACGAATTAAATTCGTTCTGGGGGTCCGTACTTAACCTGAAAAGTCCGCAAGTGGAGGCGTCGCTGCTGCGCACACACGTGGCACTATAGAGCGCTTCTGCGCATGCGTGCGCAGCAAAACCCGGAAGTATACACTTCCAGGTTTGCCCCGTTCGCAACCCAAAAGTTACGTATCCAGAGCAGTACGTAACTCGAGGGTTCACTGTATGTGTTGTGATACTTGTGGAAGTCTTGACTGAGTGTTTTTAAATTGCTTAATTTGCTATGTGCCTTAAGATCATCATGTTATAATTGCCATACAGTACAGTGGTACCTTGGGTTACAAACACTTCGGGTTACAAACTCCGCAAACCTGGAAGAAGTACCTCGGGTTGAGAACTTTGCCCCAGGATGAGAACAGAAATCACGCGGCGGTGGCGGAAGGCCCCATTAGCAAAAGCGCGCCTCAGGTTAAGAACGGTTTCAGGTTAAGAAGACCTCCAGAACGAATTAAGTTTGTAACCCGAGGTACCACTGTACTTAAATTTGAGCAGAGTCAGGGAGCCTTCATCTCCCCACCCCGATGTAAATACAGAAAAAGAATTTTATTCTCAAGGGAAAAGTAAAGTGTGTTTCTGTGTCTGTGTCATTTTGTGTGATCTTAAACATTTTAGACTTCTCTTGAGCTTAGCATATTATTGCTCCAGCAATCCTTACAGCAGCCATGGGAATATGTATTGAACTCTCATTCAAAAGTGTGTGTTTGGTGTAATTATTGCGGTGTTAATGGATTTGGATGATGGGACTGAGGCAGGGAGCTAGGGGCTTGCCTCAAGACATCCAGCAAATTTTACAACCGAAGCAAGAATTGATCCAGGACTTTCTGTTTCACAACTCAGCCTCTTAGCCCCTGCCGGACAGTAGCTCTTCTGTAAGTGAGAGTTAATTTCCTGTATGCTCTGATATACAACTTTGCTGAACTTTGTAATGTCTTTTTCCAGATGTGATCTGTCTTTCCCTCCCCCACTCAAAAAGAAACCCTGTGGTGATTCTACCCCCCCCTCCCTTGTCTCAATGCAGCTTGCATAGAAAAGAACTAGAGGAAACACTGGCCAGTAGTTTCCCACTGGGATTAAATTTCTCTGTGCTCCCACCCCTTCACAGGATAGGCTCTTCCCCACCCCCACTCCTCCCCTCTCCCCTCGGGAGAAAAAGAAGAAAAACAGAAAACTTAAAATTCTCAGCATGTTCCTTTATAATGGGGCTGTGATAGCCGTGTCGTAAATAGTGTTTATTTTCATTATCGTCTTGTTTGTCTGACTACTTAATACTTGTGGTATAATGTCTTGTGTACAATTTTCCTTTTAATTCTGACGGCAGGGAAAACTCAACCTAAATTTGATGAAACTTAATGAAAGGAGAGAGACTTTCTATTTTTAACAACTACATTACTGGATGAATCATACCAAGGGGGTGGTGTGTACATGTCACATCTTCCCTGTTTGTCTCTGTGTGCTTTTCTGCTCTCCCTGCCACCACTATTAGAGTAAAAGAGCTTCCCTCTTCAGCTGAATTCTTAAATGAGTTTCTTAACGTTTGCTAGATGAGTGGATTTTTTCATAATGGGCAGTGTAGCAGCTATTTAACAAAATATTTTTGTTCGTTCTTTGATTCTTACAAGTAAATTTATTGGGATTCCATGGTAAAGTGTTGTTTAGTTGTGTCCGACTCTTTGTGACCCCATGGACCAGAGCACGCCAGGCACTCCTGTCTTCCACTGCCTCCCGCAGCTTGGTCAAACTCATGTTTGTAGCTTCGAGAACACTATCCAACCATCTCATCCTCTGTCGTCCCCTTCTCCTTGTGCCCTCCATCTTTCCCAACATCAGGGTCTTTTCTAGGGAGTCTTCCTCTTCTCATGAGGTGGCCAAAGTACTGGAGCCTCAGCTTCAGGATCTGTCCTTCCAGTGAGCACTCAGGGCTGATTTCCTTCAGAATGGAGAGGTTGGATCTTCTTGCAGTCCATGGGACTCTCAAGAGTCTCCTCCAGCACCAGAATTCAAAAGCACCAATTCTTTGGCGATCAGCCTTCTTTATGGTCCAGCTCTCACTTCCATACATCACTAAACCACTTGAGCAGTATACCTGCCAAGAAAACTCCATGGACAAAGGCAACAGGTTTTCCTTGGTAAAGTACATGCTTCTAACAAAATGCCTGAAGCTGTGTGTGCTTCAGTGATAACTGAAGCTGTGTGTGCTTCAGTGACAACTGAAGCTGTGTGTGCTT